>VTFQ01000609.1:600000-868817 GCA_036281575.1 Ancherythroculter nigrocauda | reverse complement strand
TAGAATAAGGTATTCAGAATAAGGCATTAATATGTGCTTAATAAGTATTAATAAATAGCCAATATTCGAGTAATATGCAAGCTAATAAGCAATTAGTTAAAAGACCCTAAAATAAAGTTTTACCAACTTCTGGCAGACCGCCTTCTGTATTCAAGTTACACACACAAAAAAAAAAGGAACTTTTCCGTAAGTTGAATAGGGAAGGCGTAGGACGTAGCATAAGCTTTTTGAACGGCGAGAGGCACTGAGCTTTCTTCCTAAGTTGAATACGGAAGGCGGTCTGGTAAAAGCTAGATATTTTACTTCATAACTTATTAAATATGGATTTTTTTTTTTACACAAATGCATCGCTTCATTAACCTTTATTAACCCCCCGAAGCCGTGTGAAGTATGTTTATGATAGATGGATGTGGATGGAGGCACTTTCTTCAGGTCATATTCGTTGGTATCGCTCACTGCCATTATAAAGCTCGGATGCATCAGGATATTTATATATATATCTCAGATTGTGTTCGTCAGAAAGAAAAAGTCATATACACCTAGGATGGCTTGAGGGTGAGTAAAGCTTGGGGTAATTTTCATTTTAAAGTGAACTACTCCTTTAAGCCTTGTCTGTGAAACTGGGCATAAAAGTTTATGAGTTAGAGTTAGAGGTTCAGAGGAAACCCTGTCTTAGAAATATCAACACTGTGCTGCTGTGCAACCATGTAAATATCAGCCAGAGCTAAAGCCATGCTGTTTCATTTGCACTGCAACAACAACTGCAGTGAGCCACAAAGTCACGCTGACCTATTCAACACCTGTGAGCTGAAACACAAGCCAATAGCACGAGTGCCACACATGACAACAGCATTACACAGTCATTCTTATTGTGTCTTGCTCACCATATTTTCCAGCAGAAAAAAAAACCTGTTCCAGTCAGTGTGTATTCAGATCCTTAGAATATTAAGCAGCTGAGTCTCGTCTTTAAGGGCAGGTAATATTCATCCAAAACAAAGATATATATAAACTCAATTGATAATAAATTGTAAATGTGTTCAGTATTCTGCAACAAATATATATATTTATTTTCTAGACTATTTTAAGTTGTTGGCATATCTGTTCTTCATATGTGGAGTAACATATAAAATTAATGAAAGTATCTAAATCCTTTAATTGAATTTAATTGATGTTTGTTTGTTTTTTCCTTAATGTAATTCCTCCACAAATTGTAATACTCTAAAACAACATTCAGTGGCAAGAAATACTACATTAAGGCAATTCTAAGATGTGTGTGTCATGTGTACTTGTCAATCAACATTAGAGCGCCACCCTCAGGCTGAATAAAGCAACCGCTGCCAAAAGTGTTTCTGCATGTTCAGCAATTAGAATATTACAGAAAGTTAATCATAAACTACCACTAAGACCCAGAATCTACCTTACCTAAATTTACAGTCAGGAGCTACTACTGGATTTAAGGTCCAATATTCCATGGTCAAGAGGACGTATATGAGAGTCACATGATGGCCACTGATCAACTGTAAGTGCCAAAGGTTCCTGGATTATGAAACTATCCACAGCTTGAAATAACATGACCTTTGCTGAAGTTAATGTGACATTCAAGAGAGTTTGTGTGTGTAAAATCTATAAGCAGAACACACAATACAAGATGGCATGGTGGGTTTCTCTACGTCACTCTTATTTCTGTCTTATTTCCATGCGAGCAGACCAGCATTCTGTCATAAAACATTAAACACATATGAACAATGCAACACAGCAATGTTAAAGTGGGTCAGGAAATACCTCAACTCTCCTCATGTAACCTGACACAGCCGGTTCAACAGCTGCGGTGGAATGACATTACGTTCTTAAAAATATATATTTTAAAAAGATCTACTTTGGGATTCAAGCACACTTAATATGTAGTAATCAACATTATTTATGCATTGCACTTCTCTCAGTAATTAAATAATATCTCCATTTAATTTAAAAATGAATTTGCATATTTAGGAGAAAGACTCTTTCACAATATCTATCTATGAAACTAGTTTGTGAGGGAGTTGGATTGATGATACATGAGAACACATTTGTTTTTCCCCAATGAATCTTGTCTATGATCACTAGATGCCATATTATGCTTATGTATCAGAAAGATTACAGACGTTTGCGCAATATTAGACGCAATATTATATTATAGTAGTTAGAATTTATAGATAATGTGGAAAAAATAACTAAAATCCAAAATCCTGCCTGAAATCATTAGACTTTATTGTACACTGACTGTATTGTTTATTTTGACTTTATTTTTTATATGAGATTATATTCACCAGCAAACACTGAATCTGAATTGTTCCTTGAACTGTATGCTTTAGTTTAAGGTCAATTATTACACAAAGGATGTTGACAAAAGATATAAAAACAAGCACATACCGCCCCCTAGTGTGGACAAAGAACACATACAGAAAGTCTGCAGAATCATTTGTTTTGTAATTATAGATCTAGAATGAAAAAGCTTTGTTATCTGCATAAGCCTTTTTTAACAGCTAGGCTATATTTATAGACCTGTGTCATATTGATGTGTAATTTGAGTCATGTGCTTCTTGCTACCTACATGAAAACAGGAGATAATAGTTTAGGATGTAATATTATAGCGTATAATAGTACATAAAATAAAATAAAAAAGACGTCTTTCAGAACTACCCTGCAAACCATTATATGAAAAAGTTTTTTTGGTAACACTTTACAATAAGGTTCATTAGTTAACATTAACTAATAATGAACTGCACTTCTACAGCATTTATTGTTAATCTTTGTTAATCTTAATTTCAACATTTACTAATAATGAACAACTGTATTTTCATTAACGTTAAAGAATTAGTAAATACAGTAACAAATGTATCGCTCATGGTTAGTTTGTGTTAGTTAATACTTTAACTAATGAACCTTATTGTAAAGTGTTACCAGTTTTTTTTAAGTTGCTTTTTGCCAAATTCACATTTACACACTGCAAAAAAAATGCCTTTCTTACTCAGTTTTGTCTTGTTTCTAGTCCAAATACCTAAACATTCTTATATCATTAGCATTTCCTAGACAATGATTGTCTTGTTTTCAGAAAAAATAAGTTAGATTTTCCTTAAAACAAGCAAAATAATCTTGGTTTTTTTTTTGTTTTGTTTTTTTTAAATAAGATTATTTTTCTTACCCCATTTTGCTTGTTTTCAGAAAAATAAGTCAAAATTAAGTGAGTTTTTCCTTAAAACAAGACAATCATTTTTACTTGTCTAGAAAATGCTAATGATATAAGAATTTTTAGATATTTGGACTAGAAACAAGACAAAAACTTTAAGAAAAGCATTTTTTTGCAGTGCAGATCCAAATATTCCAATTCTAGTCCTCTCTTTATTATGAATGAAACTAAGCAATATCTGTATCAATTACATTGTCTAAAAACAAATATTATCTGTTTTAAGTTCTTTTTTTGTTTTTAGTGACATGTAATTCTCAAAACCTATTAATATTTCCAGTTTATTTCATTGCCCGCTGCAGGGTTGGCTAAATAATAACAAGCCTAAAAGTATTGCATTCATATTTATTATAAATATTATACACTATTATAAATATTTCTCAGAAATGGCTATCTAATATATTGATGGATGTTTAGTGTTACATACCTCATCCTGTCTGAACTCTTGTTAATGTGAAAATCCATTTAAAGGAGCGGAACTTCACGTGGTGTGAATCTTTCCATTTTCAGTTAGCCCATTATTGACATTGCAAGAGTTGATAATCCAGCCAATAGGCGGGCGACTTTTTCTTCCTCACAGTGACGTCATAATGAATCCTTTTGCGCTGAATTCGTGATCCCCTCTTGATGCTGTTGCAGAGCAGAAATGTAGACGTTTCTCCATTTTGTGGGATGTGGGCTATCGTGTTTCACTGTATTCACATGACACATTGGATGAGCCTCTGTAGCCTCGTTTCGTTTAACTAGGCCTAATAAGAAGGTAAACTGCCTATCTGAGGGTTGATAATTGACTTAATTAATGATAGAATGTTCCTTTTTTATATATATAATAAAAGCACCAGAAACCATCTTTCACGTGAGTAAATTAAGGAAACAATAATAGCACAATAATGTCTCCAGAACCGTCTGGAAAGTTGCTATGGAAACACATTTAGTCTCTTACAGGCTGCAGTTACCACCTCTGCCCGCTAGATAACGCTATTGTATTGTAAAAAAAGAAACGAAAATAAAAAGACCTCGTGTCCAGAATTGAGCGCACATTGTTTGAAATCGAGCTTCTGCTCATTCATTCCACACGCATCTGTTGATAATATGAAGAAATAAAGAAGCTTACAACAAATGTTGCTAATCTATCCCTGCAGTGCTTCTACATAGTGCGAATAAAGTTATCAAGTAATTTTAAGATGCCATAACCTTTCAATGCTAAATGATATTATTATGACACCACCTGAAAAAATGCAGTATGCTCTTTATAATGCTTAATAATCTCAGATCTGGTTTCAATATAATCACGGAGATATGTATTGCTCAGATTTCAAAATTACGCATAGCCAGTAAAAAAAAATAATGTAAAAATAATAACAATGCCATTAATGCCATTATTAAATAAGCTGGGGTAAGTCGTTTTCCAAATGACCTTGCAGTTCTGTCCTCGTTAGAAAAAAAATTAAAAAAATAAAATAACAACAAGATATATATTTTGGTCCTACTATTTTTCTCCAAATACGCAAACTGTAGCCTATATGTAAACTTCTTTACTGTCTGTCAGCGAATTTGTTTTTGGAAAAACTAACCGAAATTTTAGTATACTAATAAAGTGCTACACATTTAATCGGGCTTGCTTATATATAATAGCATACGTTATGTATTTTTTTTTTTTTTTTTTTTTTTAATAATCTTGCGTCTAGCCTACGTCTCGCGCGCGCTTCGATGATCGACGATCACAACAATGGAAGACAGTTTAGAAAACATCGTAAAATCCACTGTCGTAGTTTCCAAATGAAGTGTTCCTCGCAGATTATTAGACATCTACTCAAGCCGGCGCGAGGGGGGTGAGGATGTACTCGTGCGCTTCTTTGGGTGAATAACTGCTGGTTTTCTACATTCATACATCAGTAAGCTTCCCTGCGTATGCTTTATGTGGGCTGCAGTTGGTGTACTTGACCGAATCTCCATCTTCTGAATCCAAATAGTCTGATTTGGAAAGGGACGCTTTGCTTTCACTCCTTTTAAATTCACCAAACGAGGTTTGCTGCTGACCGCACGTTACGTGCGTGTACTGCATCTGCTCCTCGTGCTCGGTCTCCCTGTGGTAGAAGTAATTGAAATTGGACACGATGACGGGCACTGGAAGAGCAATGGTGAGCACACCAGCAATGGCACACAAAGAGCCCACTATTTTGCCACCAATTGTGACTGGGCACATGTCCCCGTAGCCTACAGTTGTCATGGAAACCACTGCCCACCAAAAGGCATCGGGGATGCTGCTGAACCCCGAGTCGGGGTCGTCCGTCTCGGCGAAATACACGGCGCTGGAGAACAATATAACTCCAATGAAAAGGAAGAATATGAGGAGACCCAGTTCCCGCATGCTCGCTTGAAGTGTCTTGCCTAGAATCTGAAGCCCCTTTGAGTGTCTGGAAAGCTTGAATATGCGGAACACCCGCACCAAGCGAATGACCCTCAGGATGGCCAGAGACATCGCCTGCTGGCCGTTGCCCTGATGCTCGGCCAACTCCAGACCCAAGGTGATGAAGTAGGGAATAATAGCCACGATGTCGATTGTATTCATGATATTCTTAAAGAAAGCGGGTTTGCTTGGGCACGCGAGAAACCTCACGAGCAGTTCAAAGGAGAACCATATTATACAAAGGGTCTCCACAATAAAAAACGGGTCTGTGAAGGGATTGGGCTTCTTTAAACTAGCAGTTCCATTGAAAGCGAGGTGCTCCTCAGACATTTTCCCGTCCTCCCTAAACTCAGGTAAAGTCTCCAAGCAGAATATGACAATGGATATCAAAATGACGAGCACTGAGACTATTGCGATGCCCCTTGCGGGTCCAGAGCTCTCGGGGTACTCGAACAGCAGCCAGACCTGCCTCTGGAACTCGTTTTCTGGCAAAGGTCGCTCTTCCTCCTTGATGAAGCCCTCGTCCTCTTTAAAATTCTCAATGACTTCTTCTCCCAACTCGTAGAATTTGATCTCCTCCATAAAGATGTCCACAGGAACATTGACGGGTCTCCTCAGCCTCCCTCCAGACTGATAGTAGTAGAGGATGGCATCAAAACTCGGTCGGTTCCTGTCAAAAAAGTACTCGTTCCTTAGAGGGTCGAAGAAGCGCATTCTTTTCCTGGGGTCACCGAGTAAGGTGGCAGGGAATTGCGCGAGGGTTTTCAATTGGGTTTCGAAGCGCAGTCCGGAGATGTTGATAACCACTCGCTCGCAGCACTCCTGGTCTGCCCGTTCAGGGTCGTAAACATCTTGGGACAGGGCTGCCAATGCCACAGTCTCTTCGAGGTTCTCCCCGGGCACCACAGTCATGTTTGTCCCCTCAAAAGGGCGAGTCGTTTTCGCGCCCCGGTCCTTGCGCTGTTTGTGGAAAACGGTCAGAGCACTTGTAGAGCGGCGCGTGTCGCGTCACTTCGCGCGCATTTTCCTCACAGAGGTTTTTCCTCATTCCCTCCCCAAGCGGAGACTGGCAGTCTGGACGATTGGCTGTCACATTCACAGCATTTTAAGCAGCAATGCCCTCCCTCACTCCCTCTCTCGCTCCGAGCTCTATGGCAAGCCGTTGTAGCATTTATTCCTTTAAACAAATGAGTATAACATGTTACATGTGTTTGTTTTTCATTAAGGAGTCTAATAAAGACAACGATAGGCTATGTCAATTTAACTAGATGTGTATTACTGAATATTTATTGCAATATTTCTACCTGAGCAGGCCTATTAAAGGGTTAGTTCACCCAAAAATGAAAATTCTGTCATTTATTACTCACCCTCATGCCGTTCCACACCCGTAAGACCTTCATTAATCTTCAGAACACAAATTAAGATATTTTAGTTAAAATCCGATGGCTCAGTGAGGCCTGCATAGCCAGCAATGACATTTCCTCTCTCAAGATCCATAAATGTACTAAAAACATATTTTAATCAGTTCATGTGAGTACAGTGGTTCAATATTAATATTATAAAGCGACGAGAATATTTTTGGTGCGCCAAAAAAACCCAAAATAACGACTTATTTAGTGATGGCCGATTTCAAAACACTGCTTCATGAAGCATCGGAGCACAATGAATCAGACATAATATTCGACCACAGATGTGGCAATGGCAAGCCGTAGTAGCATTTATTCCTTTAAACAAATTAGTATAAAATGTTACATGTGCTTGTTTTTCATTAGTCTAGTAAGGAGTCCAATAGAGACATCGATAGGCTATGTCAGTTTAACTAGATGTGTATTAATTAATATTTTTTGCATTATTTCTACCTGAGTAGGCCTATTAATGTTTGTTGACTTTTACTTCACTAAATCAATACTTTCAATTGATTTGACCAGTCTCCCAAACCTTACTTTTACAACTGCATATATAAGCTGTACACTGGAGAAAAAAAAATATAACCAATTAACATTTTACAAATATATGTAATTTACCTTACCATATATGGCGAAAAACTGTAAATAGTTTAACACAACATTATATCTTTATAGTTTTACTGCAAAATAATGTTACATTTATGGTTTTGCAAGTAAAAACTATGAATTACCATATAATTTATTTTTAAAAAATAAAAACACAGTATAAGGACATTCCCAGAAGTCGCTGCGTTACACATCACATATGATTACATTTTTCATAAATATTTTTGTGTCGTCTTATTTTTGTTATAAGTAATGTACACTAGTGTGTTTTGTGTTACATTTTCTGTTCTTTAGGTAATATTTATTGCTAGGGGTGTAACAGTACACGTATTCGTACCGAACCGTTTCGGTACAGGGCTTTCGGTTCGGTGCACGTGTGTACCGAAGTGTTACGTTGCAACATTGTAGCCTAACCACCAGTAATCACAATAAGCTCTGCATTTTGTTACTTTCGATAAGAAACAAAGTGCCATCCTTCAAATTCTGTCCACGAAATCAGGAAATTTAAACAAAAAATGGAGAGCAAGTGAACGCAATCATCTCTTCTTTTTTAATACTAGTTACAGAATAAACATTGAAAGAACTTCTGAAGGTACAGTATGTTGAAAGATACAGTACAACTTACTGAAACAGTCATATCTCGTGTAATTGATCAGTGTTTCAACGGTGGAAAGACATCAATGAAAGCTTGTAAACAGTATGTCATGTAACATTTACCTCAGAAAAGCCATTCAGTGTCCAAAGTTTGTTAGTTCACTAGAGTAATGAACTCTTTTGCTTAATATATGCACTGTATTAGCCTATATAAGCATTATATTTTACTTAACCTTTTAGTGATGTCCTGATTGCTATTTAATGTATGTCTAAATAAATCTGTTGTAAAAATGACAGCCACTGTGTATAATGATTATATTTAAAAAAAAAAAGAATTGGAGTAAAAACATTTAGAAGTTAATTTAAAAACTGCCTTAGGTGCAACTTACATGTTTGCATAGGCCTACAATTTGTTATTTGAGTGTTGATTATTGTTTCTAAAAAATAAATACCAATTAAATTTAGGCTAATAGTTTGGGCTCAGCTGTTAACCTTTAATAATATAGTAGCATAATGTTCAAGTAAGGGCTCCCTACATAGTTTAGCATTAGCAGAGATAATTTTTTATCCTTAAGAAATTTTTAGTTATAATTTAATATATTTAAAGACAAAAACACAATTTGTTCAGTTAACCACTGTTTAATAAAAAAAAAAATCAATTTTATGTTTAGTTTTCTCCCTACCTGCAGTACCGAACCATGACTTCAAAACCGAGGTACGTACGGACCCGTGAGTTTTATTTATTGCATTATTTTAAGACCCTGATGATGTTTTGTCTTTGTATGACCCTGTGCACAAGTATTGACCATGTTTTGTGAACAGGCCGTTATGATGAACTGTAGGCTTTCTATTGTGCCACCTGTATTATTGTGATGGTTATCGGCAGTGTTGGGCAGTAACGTGTTACTGTAACGCAGTTACTTTTAACAGTAATTAATACTGTAACGCATTACTTTTAAAATAAATTAACTCTGTTACCGTTACCATATGGTGCGTTGTACGTTACTTTTTTAAATTAATTAATTTTGGCTGAAGTGTAGCCTACAGCCTAACCTGTTTACAGCAGCGACGCATTGTAGGATTGGTGGATGTAAACACGAAGACGCACTGTGGGCGTGTTTCCGTTTATTCAAGTATGTGCGGCAGTCATGGCGAGTCAAGGCGAGAGCAAGACGAGTTTCTCAAAGTGGAAATATGCTCATTATTTCACTTTAGTTGAGCATAAAGACAAAACCTTTTAGTCAAATGTAAGCTGTGTATTTCTGGTTCGAAGGTCCTATCTACTGCGATAAACAGCAACTCCAATCTGTCGAAGTACCTCCAGAAACTACATGCCTCGACGAAGCTAGACGCTAACCCGGTGTCGGTGGACACACCCGAAGTGAGTCAAGCCCCTCCAGCCAAACAACAGTGACTAGATTTTAACCGGACTGTTAGCCAGGGACAGATCAACAAAGCTATTGCACGGTATGTTGTTGAAAACATGCAGCCTGTCTCTACTGTGGAGTCGCCGGCTTTCAGGCAGCTCGTTAGCATGATAACATGTTCAGGTGGCACACAGCAAATGGGATGAAAAACTTTTTCCAACTACTTGGATAAAGAATATTCAAAAATGGAAAGTGAGCTGAAGACAACATTTGAGGGGCTAGACTACATCGCGACCACTGGTTGAAAATTGCTCATAGATTTCATTTTTAAACAGCATTTATATTTTTTATGTTTTTTTTTTAATGCATATCATTTATGGTTGTCAATAATAGCAGTTTTTTTGGTGCTGAGTTTCTCGAAATTGATTCTGAAAAATTTTAGCTTGCTTTCATTTATTTATTTCAAAATGTTTTGTGTTATGTTGTACATTGTTGATAGTTTTCATAATTAAGCTGTGAAAGGAACATTTTTAAGGGCTCAACACAACAGCTTTTATGATGCAGAAGCCACTTTAGTTTTTGATTCTGAATATATTATTCAGCTTGTTTTGTTATTTATTTCAGAAATCCTTGTGATATATTCAGTTTGTGCTGGTCTGACTTAAACAAAATAGTGTTTAAAAATTACTTTCTGTTTAAGTCAGTTTTATGTTTGTATAGACCATAACGCATAAAAGGGCATTAATGGGAACATTAAAGAACGTTCTTTAAAAAGGTAACTAAAAAGTTACTTTTAACAGTAATGCATTACTTTTTGGTGTAAGTAATCAACACAGTAATTGAGTTACTTTTTGAATGAAGTAACTAGTAACTGTAACTAGTTACTATTTCTTAGTAACTAGCACAACACTGGTTATTGGTACATTTTAAGGTTAAAAGGCAGGTTTCGGTATAACCTAGTTAAAGTATTTACATTATATCACTTAATGAAATATATGGTTATAAGTTGTAAAATATACAGGCATCCTGGAAAACTAGAAACACTGTCTAACATGATCTCATGAGTATTTGTATGTATTTTTACTTAAAGTGTGGTTCTACCACATTTACTTACATTTACATAGACACTGAAACGTACAATATTGACATATGACAGCATCTAAAGCGTAAATTATTTACATATGAACAACTTTACAGATGTACACATGAGTAAGAATCCTTATTTATGAACATTAAAAAATGTGGCATTAATATTTTCATTCTGTTGTATTCAATTGTCATATCAATGACGTTATGTTTTCAGTCACATTTATTAAACGCAATTTACTCATTTATTTAATATGAAATTATAACATTTCACTCTGTTCTGTGACTTCTCATTTTGAGGTATTACATAATGTTAGACAATACTACACTACACTTTAAAACCTTAAAATGAATAACATTTCTGTAATATTTTAACCATTATTTCCCATGTAATACTAAATGTATATGCTTTATATAAATGAATGATCGCCTTCCAAGTGCTTCCGCCAAAACCGCACTTTCGTATTCTTCAAAAAGCTTATGCTGTATGTCCTACGCCTTCCCTATTCTACTTACAAAATGAACGCAGCGCCAGTTCCATTTTTTTCTGTAAGTAGAATAGGGAAGGCGTAGGAAGTACAGCATAAGCTTTTTGGTTTTGGCGGAAGAACTTGGAAGGCGATCATTTGTGTTTATAAAGCATATACATTTACATTTTTTTCGAAAATGACCAATCATTTTGCTAGATAAGACCCTGATTCCTTGTCTGGTATCATTTAAAGCCCTTTGAAGCTGCACTGAAACTGTAATTTTGACCTTCAACCATTTTGGAGGCCACTGAAGTCCACTATAAGGAGAATAATCCTGGAATGTTTTCATCAAAAATCTTAATTTCTTTTCGACTGACGAAAGAAAGACATGAACATCTTGGATGACATGGGGGTGAGTAAATTATCAGGAAAATTACTAATCCTTTAATCAATAATGGCAAGATTGTCACATGAAAATAATCTAATAACAGCTGCACACGAACAGCAGTATGTTTACAGTATGTCTTTTTGGTAAACAGATATCATTATTATAAATCAGGTAAACAACCATTTAACTAAGAATTTAGAATTTAAACACATTATGTACAGAATCAGAATGAAACAAAGCATTTTTTGCATTATCTAAACAAAATGTGAGTGGTGCTTAACAATACATTATTATATTAAACTAATGAGATACTGTTTATCAAAAAGTATCTAATAGATAGATAGATAGATAGATTGCATTTTAAGGACTAAATGCAAAAATGGCTTGCCATAGAGAACTGTCTATGAATGTACACATTTAGAATTAATATGAGAATGCACATCCAAATCCATCTGATGTTTAGAAATAATATTGTTTGCACAACTTAAACAGACCATCCATAATCTTTAGTGCCAACATAAAGTTGGTTTGAAGCTGATTGTAATTTTATTGGTATTTTATTGTTACATACTGTATATACATAAGTTGATGGAGCACAAATCACAGTGTTTCATTGCATTTGAAATTCTTCTCATTCCTGGTTTGTAAACTATGTAACATTTTAAACGGTATTTATACCACTCATCTTATTATGTCATTGTTTAAATACTCCAAACTATAAAAATGCTTTTATGCAAGTATCTGAAAAGCTCTAAAATGCTTCAACACAACATTCACTGGTGGGTGGAGTTGTGGGCCAAGTTGAAAAGAATGACGTGGAGACCTAAAATAGAAATAGATTTCTTTTCCCATGGAGTAAATCCGGCAGAAGTACAGGGGGAGAAAAAACTAGACAAGGGTCATACCCTTTGTTAAAAAGACATTTGGATAGTTCATAGACACTTGTGTGGTATACTGCACGCAGGTTCATGGCTGAGTGACACTGCAGGTTAATTGGAATTATCTTAAAATAGACAGAAATTATATTTTAATTATATTTGATCAACTTTTCCATTTTCACATTTTAGGAAAAGGTCAAACTGGAAGAGACTAAAATCATCCCTCAGTTCTCCCTTTCCACATACACAACAGTGTTTCGTCCTCCATTCCTGACCTTGTATTATGCTTTCTAATATGTGCTTGGTAAACAGTAGTTATTCATCCTTTGCTTTACTACAGATTCCCCATTCAATCCATGACTTAATGTTTAATTAGACTCATTAAGTGTGTTAATGACCTTCACACTTTTGACTAGTTTGACTGGTAGCTCACCATAGAAATATGCTAATACTTTATAGCATCATTGCGTTCACATCCTATCCTTAAAAAAACATCTGGATGTTACGTCTGTAAGCTGTTTTCAGTTTCTTTTTTTCTGCATTTTTCATAATTGGAGACCGAAAGATCAGAGGAATGGCAATTCTGTGGTTTAATTGACCCTTTGATATTTTTGCATATTTTCCCCACCTGTTTTGTAATTTAATGAAATCATTTCCCACCATATGTATCACCCTGCTGTGAGTCCCGGCAATCATTCCTCAAGAAACACACAGCTCAGGTTTCCAGCATCCTGCAGACTCTATCAAGGTGACTTCCGCTCCATCAGAGAGCAACTGCCGCAGTGATTCATGCGTCTTTCAGAGGACGTGTTTTTGTGCTGCCCTGGAACAGATCAGAAGAAGGTTTTCCTATAGATACTCTGTCATTTTGTCCGGGGATGCATTAAGGAATTGCACAGGTCACTGCCGGTGGATCGCTGAGGAAGATTAAATTTACAGACTCCGCCTACATAACATAAGAGTTGCTGATTGGCTGAAAATGAAGAAGGGTGTCACTCATTGTGAGTGTGTGTGGGACAAATACAGTATCACTCTATGGCATTGATTATACACTTTATTTTGATGGTCCCCTTTAGACATTCTGTTGAACTTTGCACCTACATGTCAACTAACTTTCATTAGATTATTAGTATATATACTAATAATCTAATGAAAGTTAATGTTAATCTAATGAAAGAGGTGCATTTTATTCTTCAACAAAATCTTTGGCTCGTAAAGAACCTTTAAAGGGGCTTAACAGGTTCTTTGTATGTCGGTGGTGCTATATAGCACCTTAACCATCCCAAAGAACTGGTGAAGAACCGCTGAAGAACCATACAGGGGCTTAACAGGTTCTGTATACAGTAGTGGTGCTATATAGCACCTCAGTAATCCCAAAGAACCGGTGAAGAACTGCTGAAGAACCACTGAAGCACCATGATTTGGTGCTATACAGCACTTATAGTGGTTCCCCTATGATTACGAGCCAAAGAACCACTTTTAGTATTAGTGATAGAGTATTAGTAGACTGGTAAGGTAGGGTTAGGGTTAGTAGAATAAGTTGACACAGTTGCAAAGTTACTTATCGTCAGTAGAATATCTGTTGGGGAGCATCACAATAATGTGTTAGTAGATATTAAGTAGACAGTCTACTAATACTCTACTAATACTCTGATGAGAGTTAGTTGACATGTAGGTGAAATGTTACTTATAGTTAGTACAATGTCTAAATCGGACAATCAAAATAAAGTGTTACCCTTTATGTTTAGAAACACGGTAAATACCAAATGTAAGTAGATACTTGACAAATAGACATGAACCAAATGCATTTATTTGTATTTGTACTTATATTTATTTCAACAGGTTCTCCAACCAATACGCCTATATAGGTCGTTTGCCACTTCCCTGAAATACGACCCATAGGAGCATTTGCTAAAGTTGCGCCCCTATTGATAAAAGGACACTTTTATTTTAATACATTGTTCCCTTTTATCTGGGTCATATTTCAGGTTTCGCGTAGCTCAATCAGTAGAGCATTGCAATAACAATATGTAATCATGTGATCATGCGATCGTGGGTTCGATCCCAGTGAACGCATGTGCTCATAAAGTGTATATGCACTATAAATCACTAAGGGTAGGTTTAGGGTTGTGGGTGGATGTAGTTGTTAATAAAAAAATGAGTTTTGCTAAATGGAAATAGGAGAAATGGTGTAAAAAGTCCACACAATGCATTTAAATGAACACGCATTTTGATTGGTAACGACGGTCATACGTCATTTCATGACGACAGACGTAATACGACACTGTCATTATTTTTACAGCAGCTAGAGGGCGCATGACTTTAAAAAATGTAAATATCGGTCGTAATAAGGTGCTTGAAAAACGACCTATAGGGTCGTTTATTTATACTTTTATGGGAATGTTTATTTTGTGTATTTTATATAACGAAACTGGCCACAATCTGTTTTCATTGAATCATCTTTTTGCCTTTCGATTCTGTGGTGTGACTAATTATTAAAAATATTCAAGTACAAATATTCCATGCAGTTCATCAAGTAATATGAGCTCATGCATATGGCAGTCACAATAATTATAATACAATTATAATTTTTCTATTATCTTATATGGAGTTTAGCATGTCACATGCAGGGCATTTCAGCTATAAAACTAGGTAAAACTGTGAAAGCCTGTTTCCACTTCAGTATTAAAACTTGAAAAAAATTTACTTTTTTAATTGTTTATTTTCATTTCATTACTTTCATTACATTTCATTCTTTTTTATTCTGACATTTCTTTATTTATTATTTTAAATTACACTGAACAAAATTATAAATGCAACACTTTTGTTTTTGCCCCCATTTTTCATGATCTAAGACTTTTTCAAAAGTTTTTTTTTTCAAACACAAAAGGCCTATTTCTCTCAAATATTGTTCACAAATCTGTCTAAACCACCAGAGCTGTTGCCCGTGAATTGAATGTTCATTTCTCTACCATAAGCCATCTCCAAAGGTGTTTCAGAGAATTTGTCAGTACATCCAACCGGCCTAACAACCGCAGACCACGTGTAACCACACCAGCCCCGGACCTCCACATCCAGCATCTTCACCTCCAAGATCATCTGAGACCAGCCACCCGGACAGCTGCTCCAGCAATTGGTTTGACCAAAGAATTTCTGCACAAACTGTCAGAAACTGTCTCAGGGAAGCTCATCTGCATGCTCGTCCTCCTCATCAGGGTCTCGACCTGACTGCAGTTCATCGTAGTACCGACTTGAGTGGGCAAATGCTCACATTCGATGGCATCTGGCACTTTGGAGAGGGATTCTCTTCACGGATGAATCCCAGTTTTCACTGTACAGGGCAGATGGCAGACAGCATATATGGCGTTGTGTGGGTGAGCGGTTTGCTGATGTCAACGTTGTGGATCGAGTGGCCCATGGTGGCGGTGGGGTTATGGTATGGGCAGGCATATGTTATGGACAACAAACACAGGTGCATTTTATTGATGGCATTTTGAATACCGTGATGAGATCCTGAGGCCCATTGGTGTGCCCTTCATCCACGACCATCACCTCATGTTACAGCATGATAGTGCACGGCCCCATGTTGCAAGTATCTGTACACAATTGCTGGAAGCTGAAAACATCCCAGTTCCTACATGGCCAGCATACATACCGGACATGTCACCCATTAAGCATGTTTGGGATGCTCTCGATCGGCGTATATGACAGCGCCATACACCATACACTGACTGGTTTTCGGACCTCCCCCAATACAGTAAAACTGCACATTTTAGAGTGGCCTTTTATTGTGGCCAGCCTAAGGCACACCTGTGCAATAATCATGCTGTTTAATCAGCATCTTGATATGCCACACCTGTGAGGTGGATGGATTATCTCGGCAAAGGAGAAGTGCTCACTAACACAGATTTAGACAGATTTGTGAACAACATTTGAAAGAGATAGGCCTTTTGTGTACATAAAAGTCTTAGATCTTTGAGTTCAGCTCATGAAAAATAGGGGCAAAAACAAATGTGTTGCGTTTATAATTTTGTTCAGTGTATATTTCACAATTACCTAATACAATTAGATCTATACATGATGCAGAGACCATCCATACACAGTTTGTACAAGACAAGCAGTCTGCATTATGGTAGCCTATGTGTCCACTTACTCATGTTGAAGAAACATGCTTAATAGCAGTGAGGTTGTTGTCAGTGATTGTTCATTTACAGTGTATGTGTACTGACAGCAGTCATATTGGTTGGAAAAAAAAGCTAACTTTATTTCCAAATACCCAAAGTATGCATACTGTGTCAGTATAATACACTTTTGTTCATCCAGCAATAGTCTAGCCAAAATAAAAAAGCATTTGAAATCTAAGTTTGGAATACACTACATGACTTTTGCCCAGATTTGCAGTCTGGAAGAGTCGTTGCCAATTGCAGAACATCACAGCCAGCCTGAAGATTTTGAGCAGTCAGATTTCATAGAAAATTATGTAGCATATAATGGGCACTGACTGAATTTTTTACCATCTGACTATGATTCCATCGAGTCAGAGGATATCAAGCATGTTTAATATTTTGAGCCAAGTTTAGAACACATTGTTTTTATTTGACATGCATCTCCAAGCAACGAGGCGCATGTTTCTGCATGGGTTTGTTGTGTTTGGAACGACTTGTAAGTCTGGTAGTTTGTAATCCTCAGTCGTTTAGTGTACAATGCCCAATTTTTATGTACATAAAATTATGTATGACACAGTCTTTTAAAATTTGTTCAGATTTTAAAAGTTGTGTAGTGAATTCCAGCTCTAATTTAAATGTAGCAGGCCTAATATTTAAGCACTAGATACAACAGAATCACTATTGGCATATTGTGAAATGCTCATTATAGCCATCACTTACTGGACCTCAAAGCCTCAGGCTGCTGCCTAGTGTATATTTGCATAAAGTTCAGCATTCCTCAACTTTTTGACACTTGTTTTGCAGTCGATCTACTTTTCCACATTCCTCTTTTTACAAATATGATTATTTGACCTAATGAGCTGCTCGTAGCCTCTCTTAATGACTTCCATCCATTCAAAGTCATTTAATTAGTGTGTAATTATCTTTTGCTACCTCACAGGAATTTGAACGCAGCTAACTTTGTCAGCAGTTTGAAGAGTTCTACTTGCTCTGTGGTGAAAGTGACATTTAGGGAAAGGCCAAATGAACTCTCTCTGTCTCTTGTCACGTTTTGATCTGTTTTCCACATCATAAAGAGAAATCTGTAACACTAGTAGTTTAGTTTTGCAGTGTCCAGAATTGAAATATTTCTTTTTTTTTCCTTTTTTTTTCTTTTTATGATTACATTTTATTGTTCTGTGGAAGTCTATTTCTACATCAGTGGAAAAAAAAAAAAATAGAAAAACAAATGAGACAGTATTTGCATTGTTATTTGCATTGTAGCATTGTTGTCACACTCATTCAGTTGTGTTTATTCTTAGTTTCATTTTCATGGACTTTCAGTGTTTTCATCAGTCACATTTGTTCCTTTGTTTGAGTTTTCCGCCGCTCATCAGTTTCCATGGACACTAATCTTCATCACAGCTGTTCATCATTTAGTTAATCACCATGTGTATTTAAGTTCCTAACTTTCACTCGGTGTTTATCCAGTCTCGTTTATGTTAGCACTTGTTTGTATTCATGCCTGTTGGATTGTCATTAAACACTGCATTAGAACTGATCTTCATCATCTGTCTGTATGAACCTTGCTAACGGAAGACCAGACCAATATGGATTATGCAGCTCTATTTTCTGCTGTGTCGTCTTGCCGTCACCTGCCCCTACGACGACGAGGCACTCAAATCGTTCTGATTTGGGCCAACTACCACCATCCTGTAAACCTCCCAGACACCTCAGGACTTGACTGGAGGGAAGCCATCATCAGGTGTCTGGAGAGCATCTGTCCCTGATCCAGGACACAGCCTGACAGGTGGTGGACAGAGCTCACCACCTTCGACCGCAGAGAATTCATGTGAGCCCCCTGCAGATGGAGAGCTGCCACCTGCCACAACGCTTCAGCCAGAGCCTGAGGAGAAGAGGACAGAGCTGACCCTCACCCCAGAAGTGGAGCTCAATTGTGAGTCTGACTAAGGGTGTGAGCCCACGACACCAGCGGACGAGGGACTAGTGAGTATGGACAATGTGGACTGGCTGATAAACTTCAGTGAGAAGCTAGCCACTCCCACCTTATCCTACCCCTTACCTTCATCATCGCTTTTTCTAGACAGCACCATGAACTCACATCCTGCAGTGGAGGCTGAAGGCCTAACTGAGCTTCGTGTGATGGCGGTGACAGAGATCTTGACAAAATATCGGTAAATATTACACAGTCCATTCAGGTTGATGAAAATAAGTCAGAGTTCATGGTGCTGTCTAGAAACAAGTTCTAACCTAAACGAGACCGGACAAACACTGAGTGAAAGTGAGGAGCTTAAATACACATGGTGATTAACTAACCCACATGGCCACGGAGGTATCGCGGCTTCCGGAACATATCCTGCGTCCACTTGCGCGCAGTGACGGAATCGCAACGAAGGCAAATCGCGGACCCGCTGTGGCTCTGCGCTGCATCCGCTCCGCATCCGCGATTAAAACCTTACCTCCGCGCAAATTGATACAACCGTTACAGTAAAGGCGCGTGTGTGTCCGCGGATCCGACATGGGTCCACTCAGGATCCGCTGATTGACAGTAGAATTTACGGTGCCGCCCGGAGGCGAAGCTGATCCTCTGGACGGCGCCAAAACAAATGTGACAGTCATGCGGGTTTGGCGACTTGAATGCGGATCCGCCTAGGAGTCTCCTGCTGTGTGGGAAATGATGAACAGCTTTGATGAAGATTAGTGTTACCACCAGCAGCGTCGGTGCAAGAGAATCCTGTGGCTCTGCCTCCGGCCTCGGATCTATTCATTCCATCTCGGCCTGTCGGCTTTGCCTTGGCTCCTCCCACCTTCTGCTCCACTGGAGACCCTCAGACTTGCGGCTCCACTGGGTTCCCTCGTCCTGCTGGCTCCCCCTTGATCAGTCGTCACACCACTTCCGCCACGGACTAGTGGGCCGTCTGCTGCACTCCGTCCCTCCACACCTCTGGCTGCAGCAGGTTCCTCCTTCCTGTCAGTCTCGCCTCTATCCTCCGTCACACCGGCTTCACCTCATCCCTCGGGTACTCTGGCTCCACCTTCGACGTCTGAAAAGTCTGTGCAACGCACAATAAACAATTCACATCCACAGACGGGCTTCACTCCAGAAGTGCTCTCCAGCTCAGTCCCAGTGTCTCTCAGTCAGCAGTCCCTCTCTCTCTCACACACTCCTGTTTCTCCTGGCATTTTATCCTGTCTCCGCGCCAATTACTGGAATAAGAAACAGGTGTTCGTGATTTACATTTAACCCACTCATTCACCACGCATCTCCCGACGCTCTCTCCAGTTGCAGACCTCGCTGAACCACGCCCCCCCTGCCACATGCAACTTTACACATTTATTAATAGTAAATTAATAATTAATAAATTTAAGATCATCATGTTTGCAGCGAACAATACATTTTAGACCTAGTGGAGTAATAGTAATAATATCTAGGTCTGAATTGAAATAGGCCATATTGTACGTTTTAATGGCTCACGCTACAAACATAACGATCTTATAATACATGATGCATTGCTGTGTCCGTTATCGCATAATTCACACTTTTGGACACTTTTGCTTCAATGGACATTAGACAACACTGCAATATCAAGCTATTATATTCATATATTTATTGTCCAACATTCCCAATTTTTCTGATGCATGTCCTTAATTTAATTTCATATGTTGGTAATAATTCAGTGTTTATAAGCCTTTTAAAGAATTTTAACCCACACTGACTGGGTTTCTAGAGAGCAAAGGTTTTGTGAAAAAAGACTTAAACACAAAGTCTGTAAAATAAACTTTAAAAAGGATTTGATGATCACTAGTGATAGTATTTTATTCTTGGTTGTCATCATTCAGGTTGGATTTCAGCTTTTTTAATGTACGTTTTTTTTTTAACAAAGCAGCTGATATTGCCATAGAAACTAGTGGACTGCCGACTCCCTTTCACCCCAAAATGGCGGAAACACAGGGCTGCTGCTGGGCGCCAGTGTTGCAATGGAACGTTCTATTGACTGTCGCTTCTTGTTGGTGTATATTTTTTGCTTTCACTCAGTGTTTGTCTGGTCTTGTTTAAGTTAGCACTTGCATCTTCATCATCTGACTTCATCTGCTGATCTTCATCATCTGTCTGTCGGAACCTGTTTTTTAAACGTGCCTACATAGTGTACTTTTTAATAAACTACTTTTTTTTTGTGTGTGCATCCAAAATAACTATTCTAAACAATGAAGATGACAGCGCATATGTTCTTTATTGAAAAATCTGCTGTCTAAAGGTATTGCTAATGCTATATAATGCTAATGCTAACAGTTACTGATTTCAGAAACTGAAGACACAGAAAACACTCTCAGTCTTTACAAAGCATAATGTATTTCATGATTCGAGTTCTGGTTCTCAGCGGTGGGTGAGTCTGTAATGCTAAAGCAAACAGTGTCATGAAAGAGATGCTCATTTTTAGTGTGTGACTGCCTTTACATAACTCTGAACAATAATAGCGCCATTGATCATGGCTCTACCACAACAGAATAGACTGGGAGTGCTGGGGAATGTAGCATTTTGTAATGAGATTAATTGTTTGCCTTTCACTGTGTAGAAATGATATCAAACATTTAAATATAGCTTTGCAAGCATGACATATGACTCAAATAATGTATTTATTTTAGAAACCTAGTGTTATGTTAAACTCATTGGTTATGCTCATATGGACAGTAATTATAAGATCACTCACATAAATATCCTGCTATTTCCTGTATTTATACATGTACATAGAAAGTAATGACAATCTTTTTTATGAGCTATACAAACACTAATCACAAGGTAGTACTGATCATACAGTTATGTAAAAGTATTGGTGTATTTTAGGCCTCTGTCCACAACTGGCTACATTTACATGTAACATAATAATCCATTAATGTTAGATCAGATTCCAAATAATCTGACAGAAAAGTGTTCATGTAAACGCCTCAGTTAACTCGACTGAGCTTGATCTGAAGGATATTTCGATCTGACTGAAAGGAATGGTGTAGAGACTGAATATGTACATGTTTAATACATAAGAAAAAAAAATGCTGTTCTGATTTTTAGGAATGTTAACAAGTTAAAAACACTTATTTCCTCTGGTGACATGCTTGTGGCTTTTTTGTATTCTTAGCACACACTGTGCATAAGCAGAAGTTTAGATATGTGAATTAGATTGGTTTAAATAATCAGCACTTTGGGAATCTATAGTTATTAACCCATGACATGATGGCTGATAGAAGGATACATTGGTTGATGGACAGTAGCAACACTCCGTGTTTTAAGCTAGTCTCCAACAATTATTTTATGTCCAAAATCTTGGAGAAAATAGTGTCTCACCAACTACAGAGCTTTCTGAATGAAAACAAGTTTTCCAATCAGGTTTTAGAAAATACCACTCCACAGAAACAGCACTGGTAAAAGTTCTAAACGATATAGCCTACTACTGATGACTGACTGTCGATTCTGACAAGTTTCCTGTGTAAGTGCTGTTAGTTTTGAGTGCAGCATTTGACACAATTGACCATGCTGTTCTCATCTCACGTTTGGAGCACTGTGTGGGCATTCGGGGAGATGATCTTAAATGGTTTTAATAATAGAAACTTTTCTGACAGTATTGGTGAATTCACTACACAGCTTCTCTTATTTGTGGTGTTCCTCAAGGCTCTATTCTTGCTCCCATTTTATTCTCCTTATATATGCTTCCTTTGGGGTTGATTTTTTAAAGGGTTAGTTCACCCAAAAATGAAATTTCTGTCATTAAGTACTCACCCTCATGTCATCCCAAAACCTTAAGATCTTTGTTTGTCTTCGGAACACAAATTAAGATATTTTTATGAAATCCGAGGGTATCTGATCCAGACATAGGCAGCAACGAAACTGCATCTTTTGAGGTCCAGAAAGGTACTAAACCTATCGCTAAAACTGGCGATGTGACGGCAGTGGTTCAACCTTAAAATTATGAAGCGACAGGAATACTTTTTGTGCGCAAAAACAAAACAAAAATAACGATTTTATTCAACAAATTCGTCTGTCCCGTCATACTGCTGGACCTCAAAATGTGCAATGTCGTTGCTGCCTATGTGTGAATCAGATTCTGAAGACATTTACATTTATTCATTTGGCAGATGCTTTTTTCCAAAGTGAGGAATACAACAAGACAAACAAAGGTCTTACAGGTTTAGGATGACATGAGGGTGAGTTCTTAATGACAGAAATTTCATTTTTGGGTGAACTAACTCTTTAAGAAACACTATACTCTTTTCATTGTTATGCTGGTCCCACTTTATATTAGGTGGCCTTAACTACTATGTACTTACATCAAAATAAGTACAATGTACTTATTGGGTTCATATTGAATTGCAAAACACTATTGCTGTTATTGAGGTGGGATACGGGTAAGGTTAGGGACAGGTTTGGTGGTATGGGTAGGTTTAAGGGTGGGTTAAGGTGTAAGGGATGGGTCAACATTGTAATTGTAAATGTAATTACAGAAATTAATTACAGATGTAATTACATGCAGGTGTTTTTAAAATATAAGTACAATGTAAAAACATGTATATACACAATGAGTGCATTGTATCAAATGATTAATTTAAATGTAAGTACATAGTAGTTAAGGCCACTTAATATAAAGTGGGACCGTTATGCTGATGATACCCAAATCTCTCTGCCCTTGGGATCTAACAAGAGGGGTTTGGATACTCTGTTAGCTTGTCTGACGTAACAGCCTTAATGTCCTTAAACTGAGATTAGTGTTTCAATCTTCAGAAGCTGTTAGTGCACCTTATTTAATCTTTGGCCATTTGTCTCCATTTGTTAAACCATTAGTGAAGAATTAAGGTGTTTTTTCGGTAGCACTCTTGAAATTGACAAACATGTTAGTTCTTGTCTTGAGTCGTAACTTAGGTAAAATCATTTCCTTCTTTTAAGGACTGATCCATGCTTTCATTTTGACAAGGCTTGATTATTGTAATTCCTCATTATATGCATTAACCAAGCATCTCTTGCCTGCCTGCAAATGGTACAGAATGCAGCTGCTAGGTTCTTAACTGGTGTGTGGAAATGAGAGCACATTACTCTGGTTTTAATTTTAGATTTTATATTTATATTTTATATATTTCTGATTTACTTTCAGTTCACAATCCAGTAAGGCCTATAAGGTCATCTAACCAGAGACTGCTAAACGTTCCTCGGGTTGAGCTGAAATTGAAAGGTGATCATGTTTGAAACTTTGGGACATGCTACCTGTTTTTATTAGAATTGCCCCATACACTACACAATATTATCTATTTTCTCTGGCTTTTAATCAAATCTTTCATCATAGTGTTATGTTGTTGTACATGGTTTTAATTTTGACGGTCTTTTGATATATTGTACACAGTGACACACTGTTGTACCCATAAAGGTACAAGTTTTGCACATTTGTTCTGACGGTATAATGAACGAGGACCCACATGAGCATACCTCCAAAACCACTTACATACAAAACTCTGCCTGTAACCTTGGTAACAGTACTGGTTCCTGTCTCTAAGCATTGAGGTGATTGTCCTGTCAGATTTGATCTGAAAATGAAAATTGTGATGAACGTTCTTTTCCTCACACAAACCTATTGTATGACTTCAGAAGACTAGCCTAGCTGTGTTGACAATTTTATACTATTATGATATTTTTATGGTGTTTTCTTTCTTTGTCCATGGTCACTATAAAATGTCTTTGTATGGAAAAGAGCTGCATGAATATCCTTCAAAATAAACAAATAATGACAGACATTTAATTTTTGAGTCAACTATCCCTTTAAATAAAGGAAAACAAGAGCATAAAGGACACTGACAAGAAATAGAGATCCTATGAAAGTTCTGAGGTAAACAAGGAGTTCCCTGACTTCCTTCCTTCAGTCTATTTTATGATCAACAGATCAGATTTAGGACAGAGCAAAGGTTGCAACATGAGACTGTAGGATCTTTGCGCTAGCATCTTGGGTGTTCAACGCATGCGCACTTCTGTGCAGAGGAGCTGTGGAGCAAATCTACATACTGTACCTCGCTGTGTAGTCAGCCTTCATGTTCAGAGGAAAGCTAACATATGTTCTATTCAAAGACGCTAATAATATGAACAGTATATTTATAGGTCTCAATAAGACATTCAGTAGTACTTATTATGGCTGTTTGTCACAAAGCTACACCCTGCTTTAACTTTAAACACATAGGAGGAAGCTACACTGTTTGAACATCAGTATGTTCCTCTTCACCTTGTTGCTATGTGTTTATCTGGATGAAGTTAGTTATTCATAAGGCCACTTGAAAACCATAGAGTATTGTTCATCATTTATCTTATCTAATTTTATTCGCAAATTTCTTATCAGTAGACCAGGATGTTTCAGGTGTACCTTTGTTCTGTGTAAAGATATTTATTGCACTGAAGTCATTAAAACAACCTTCATGTTCAGGGGACAGCTAACAAAGATCCTAATTATACGAACCTTGAATAACCTTGCAGGACATATAAAGAAAACGGGGTTAATCTGTTCAGTTAGAGAATTCATTTCCCCTGGAAGTCAGAAAAATACATATATTTGAACTAGCATTCAGATAATCAAATTAAATATTATGCCATATAAATATAAGCTCAGTTTGAGAAAACACAAAAATGCATTTCATTCTTCTATGGAACACAGAAGATATTCTGAAAAATGTCTCTTTTTTTCTGTACAATGAAAGTCCCGTGTTGTTTGGACACCAATATTCCAAATATCTTCTTTTGTGTTCCTCAGAAAAAAGAAAGTCATACAGGTTTGAAACAATGAATGTGAGTAAATGATGACTGCATTTTTATTTTTTTGGTAAACTATCCCTTTAAGATGGCAAATTTCTACATACATACAGTGTTGGGTGTAATGCATTACTGGAATTTAATTACTTTTCCCTTGAAAGTGTAAAGTAAGGGATTACTTTTAATTTTTCTGTAATGTAATTACAGTTACTTCTGCTGTAATTGCATTAAACGTGCTATATGTAAGATTTTCACTTTAATAAAGCATAAAAATATCCCAATATGTTTGCAGATATTTAGGAAACATGCCAAGTTCACCTACTTGTTTCTCTGAAAAACAATGCTACAGCCAGATATTCTACTTTGAAATGTGTGTCGAAATGTCTGTCTTTGTTTTGATCTGTGCAAAATCATGTGCTGCCAGTTTATCCAATAGTATTTGGACATCACAGGTTGCCAGTTGGCAGAAAACACAGCGTATTGCAGCCATGGAAACCAACAAACAAAAACTGGGTCAGAGAATCGCAGATTCTACCTGACCTAAAAAGCCTCTGCATCCATCTAAAAATCTCTATGAACGACAGCATATTAAAACACAGATAAATCAACTCATCAAGTTACAGTGTGTAAGTTGGCTTTCATTGTCAATTGCGCTCACTCTTGTTGCGTGTCCTCAAGCTGGCCACCCGCGTCTTTGAAGGAGGGGGTGGGGCAAACAATATTTTGAATTTGGATTATAGTACCTATTTCGACCACTGGGTGTCATTCCTACATACAGCACCTTTAAAGGATTAGTTCACTTTCAAATGAAAATTACCCCATGATTTACTCACCCTCAAGCTATCCTAGGTGTATATGACTTTCTTTTTTCAGACGAATAAAATTGGAGTTATATTAATAAATATCCTGATGCTCCTAAGCTTTATAATGGCAGTGCATGGAAACCACCTGTTTAAAGCTCAAAAATTGCATCCATTCATCATAAACGTACTCCACACGGCTCCGGGGTTAATAAAGGCCTTCTGAAGCGCATTGCGTGTTTGTGTAAGAAAAATATCCATATCTAACACATTATAAAGTAAAATAACTAGCTTTTGCCAGACCGCCTTCTGTATTCAATTTACGAAAAAGTTTCGTAAGTTGAATACAAAAGGCGTAGGACGTAATGTAATTGTCTGCAAGAAGCTTTACACTTTCTTCATAAGTTGAATACTGAAGGCGGTCTGGCAGAAGCTAGATATTTTACTTTATAACTTGATAAATATGGATATTTTTCTTACACAAATGCATCACTTCGCTTCAGAAGGCCTTTATTAACTCCCCGGAGACGTGTGGGGTACGATACACTTTCTTGAGTTTAAAACAGAAATACTCTATTAATATAACTCCGATTGTGTTCAGAAAGAAGAAAGTCATATACACCTAGGATCGCTTGAGGGTGAGTAAATAATGGGGTAAATTTCATTTTAAAGTGAACTAATCCTTTAAATACTGTATAGATTATAAAACAATAGTGGATTTGATATCGAAATATAACATCTGATGTATGTTTTAATGTAACCTTCTCCCTTTAAATACTTTGGTCATTTAAAAAATAATTTATGCAATATTACATTATTTATTTGAAATAAATAAAAGAGCAGTTTCATGTCTATCCTTGCATTGTTCAGCTGGTCAAGGTTGAGATGAGATTTACAAATTAGTAATAAGTAATGCAATACAATTTAGAGAGAATAATTAGTACACCAATTTAATTACACTGTTGTAGATGTAATTAATAGCTAGTAATTAATTACTTTTTTTAGAGTAACTTACCAAACACTGCTTTCAACTTGCAAATTTGGCCAACAAAAGATCTAAATGATAAATTCAAGAACTTTATCTTCATTGTTTTCATAACATAAGATGAAGTCAACTTAAAGGTGCCGAAGAACATGTTTTCAAAAGATAAAGTGTCCCCTGAATGTGTCTGTGAAGTTTCAGCTCAAAATACCCCATTTTATTAATTTTTTTAACTGCCTATCATTATAAATGCGCCGATTCAGGGTACGCGGCCCCTTTAAATCTCGTGCTCCACGCCCCAAGAGCTCGCGCTTGCCTTAAACACCATAAACAAAGTTCACACAGCTAATATAACCCTCAAAATGGATCTTTACAAAGTGTTCGTCATGCAACATGTCTAATCGTGTAATTCTAGTATTTATTTGGATGTTTACATTTGATTCTGAATGAGTTTGATGGTGCTCCGTGGCTAAAGCTAACATTACACACTGTTGGAGAGATTTATAAAGAATGAAGTTGTGTTTATGAATTATACAGACTGCAAGTGTTTAAAAAATGAAAATAACGACAGTCTTGTCTCCGTGAACACAGTAAGAAACGATGGTAACTTTAACCACATTTAACAGTACATTAGCAACATGCTAATGAAACATTTAGAAAGACAATTTACAAATATCACTAAAAATATCATGATATCAATGATCATGTCAGTTATTATTGCTCCATCTGCCATTTTTTGCTATTGTTCTTGCTTGCTTACCTAGTCTGATGATTCAGCTGTGCACAAATCCAGACATTAATACTGGCTGCCCTTGTGTAATGCATTGAACATGAGCTGGCATATGCAAATATTGGGGCCGTATACCCTGACTGTTACGTAACAGTCGGTGTTATGTTGAGATTTGCCTGTTCCTCGGAGGTCGTTTAAACAAATGAGATTTATATAAGAAGGAGGAAACAATGGAGTTTGAGACTCACTGTATGTCATTTCCATGTACTGAACTCTTGTTATTCAACTATGCCGAGGTAAATTCAATTTTTGAATCTAGGGCACCTTAAAACATATCAAACAAAACAAAAAAATATGAACACTTATACTATCCTATTTATATTTGCTGGTTCAGTCCAAAGACATCAACAAAATCACAGAAAAAAATACATGTCAAAGTTTCTTTATTCTTACTTTTGGAGAAAGTACATGACATCATTGTTGGTGTATTCAGCAATTTGCTCAACAGTATTCTCTTCAAATGACTACTCTGCTATGGCAGTAGCGACAAAGAAACCTGACCACAGATGAAGACATTTATTCAAATATCCATTATAGAGCACCTTGTGGCTTTGCTGAGAATGCAATGTGTACTTACATTGTATTATGAATTGTGTTCTGATACATTTTGGAATACAATGATTCATAAAACCAAGTTTGTATAACTAGAAGCGTTCATATGCATGCATTGATCAGAAGTTCTCAACAACCAAACGCAATACTAATATTGTTTTTTGTGAATAAGTAAACAATGTTCTTAAATCAAATCAATCATTTGAAATGTATTCATATATTGTTTATTAATATATATTACTGTAGCGGTGCCTCTCAGCGGCTCTCATGAGTGTCTGTCAGCTGTGTATTCATGTCATGCTGTCACAGCAGCAGCTTTCACTGACCTCATAAAGCATTCATTGAGCTGATGACATGGGGTCAAGGGTCACACTTTCCCTCTATCGCTGCATGTATTAAAAGCATCCTCATTCAGGCTAATACATCCCTGTGAACTGATGCTGCTTTGTGATGGTTGGTACTGATGAATTTGGGATCCTATAGATCCTATAATGAACACAACTTATATAATCAGAACATTCTAAAAAGGTGAATCAGTTTATGTTTCGGTCATTCTAAAAAATACAATCTCTGCAACAAGGCTCTTAAATGGTTTTCGGAGCATGTCTTTGAGGTTCAGTCCAAAATCTTTAGCGATTTGGTGTGTAGCTACATGATTGACTGATTGATCGTTTGTTTTTAAAGCAGTGAACATCACGTTTTTTGAGGATGAGGGCATGTTGCACAACATGTCGACGTTAGTGTCTGTCTAGTTTATCCTCTTCTGAATTTGTGGCAAAATATCATCTTGATTGGAAACAACCTTTGACATCAGAAATGACGGATACAAGACATGTTTTCTCAACCTTGAAAAGCAAAAATATATGGTTAGTTACAACAGTTGGGAACTGTTCTTATGCAGAAATGGTTTTATTTGTTTTGTTTTTTTAATGTTCCATTAATGGTTCTTAAAAGTGCATATACACAGCAAAATCCCCAGAGTTAAATCAACTCTGCTCAGAGAACATATGGTCCCTCTCTACATAGAATTAAAATAACACTGAAGCACAGTTAAAGTTAATGAGATAATATGCTGTTTATGGAGTTGTTTAATCAGATCTTGAGAGATTTAATGTCTTTTATCTTCAGTTGATTTCATCTAAGGCTATGGCTGGAAGTTCTTTGTAGTTATTGTGTTTCTCTTCAGTGATTGTGCTTGTTGACAGCAGGCGTTCATCACTAATGCTCAATCAAAACTTAATCACTTAATTATCTCATTAACTTTAACTCTGCTTCAGTGTTACTTTAACACTATATAGAGAGGGACCATATGTAATCTGAGCAGAGTTGTCTATGTAGTCTGTGTAGTCTAGTTATCAAACAAATGACTCATATGAACTGGCTCTTTTAGTTCATCAAAAATACTTAAGAACATCTATTCATTCTTTTATTTGTAAACATATTTATTTATATAAGTTAAAATATACATTGATACATATTAAAGCTATTAAAGTTATTCAGTCAAAAACATTGAGTAATTTCTCTTTTTCTTTTGTTGTTTGATTAACATTAATGACGGACAGCAGCAGGTTTATTTGGCTGCTGTCACTTTAAGGCAGAATGCACGGATCCAATACACTGATATGCATCCGATATTCTCCCAACTGTTTGTGTTCACTTAAGACATTACCAACTGTGTTTACACAAATAAACCAAACCAAAATGGACATTTTGACATAATTTTGTGTATATTTGTGCGCAAAAACACTCAAAAGAGAGCTCAGTTCAATACTCGTGCATTGACGTCTGAGAGGCGGCTTTCTGTGTGTGCACAGACAACTGGTGTCATTACAAATCGGGACTGAATTGAGCTCTCTTTCATGTCGTCATGCTTTTTCATATTTATCCGTATGTCTTCTCTTCTCTTTCTCTCAGTCGTTTCAATTTTTGAACATTTTATGAGACATGCAGCAAGTGTATGCCAAATTAGAGACTGTCCTCCAAAAAAAACCGACCCATTAGGTCGTTTTTCAAGCTCCTTATTACGACCTATATTTACGTTTTAAAAGTCATGCGCCCTCTAGCTGGCGTAAAAATGATGACAATGTCGTGTTACGTCTGTCGTCATGAAATGACGTATGACTGTCATTACCAATCAAAATGCGTATTCATTTAAATGCAGTGTGCGGATGTTTTTTTCTATTTCCATTTCCATTTCCATTTTATCCTATTTCCATTCAGCAAAACTATTTTTTTATTAACGACTACACCCACCCCACCCCACCCCTAAACCTACCCTTAGTGATTTATAGTGCATATACACTTTATGAGCACATGCATTCCCTGGGATCGAACCCACGATCGCATGATCACATGATTGCATATTGTTATTGCAACGCTCTGCCAATTGAGCTACGTGAAACCAGAAATAAGACGCAGATAAAAGGGAACAATGCATTAAAATGAAAGTGTCCTTTTATCGATAGGGGCGCAACTTTAGCAAACACTCTTATGGGTCGTATTTCAGGGAAGTGACAAACGACCTATATGGTCGTATTGGTTGGAGGATATGTTGGAGTATGATGTCCCGCCAGGAAGATCACTTAGCATGTTACAATTCAAATGTGCGCATCTACCATGCAGAAGTCAGGACATCAGTTCTGTCTGTATCTCTTCCCAAATTGTCTCTCTCTAACATTTTTATCTTTATTCGATTTGATTTTTATTCAATGATGAAAGTGTTGACAGATTTTCGTCAGTTTTTGTCATTCAAAACTGTTTTTTATTTAGTTATCGTCTCATTTTTGACAGTAAAAAAATGTTGTTGATGAAAATTATTTGTCAATGAAATTAATGTACACTGTATGCTTACTTTTTCCCAAGGCTGTTTACATAAACCATCTGCTAAGAATTAATATTTGTGTATACTCTCAATATACCTACTTGTTTTGCTGCTTCAGAAGTCCTACTGTCATTTTAACATCCCCTGTAACTGCTTTTCCACGTTTCTTTGTTGTAACTGATGCATTATCAATTATCAATGATTACTATCATTCTACATTTCCTTGCCTCTGACAACCTACTACAGTCATCTGAGGAAGACATGGAGTGGAGACACTCTCTTGCTGAAGCAACATCATGTACAATTCCTTACAATTCTATCTCTATTAGTTTCATTATGTTGTTTCTTCCCTGGTGTCCATGACCCCAACAGAACAGATCAGAAGACAGAAGTCTCCACAAAGACTCTTCGTTAACTAAGTCAAATGAACTGGTGATCATTAACCCAAGGAACACGGATGTTTTTGCTAATGCAAACTTTGTGGGATTGCTTCAAAAGATTGTCATTGTTTTATGGCTTAGTTTGACTTCCTGGACAGCACAGCTAGGGTCTTTGATCTTCACAAATATTTCCACACCTCTTTGAATTTATGGTGGAAATGGAAATCATCACATTGGCCTTTGAATCTTTGACAGGAGATGTGAAGGACTTTGCAAGTCAGACTGAGGTGAACATTGACAAGTCTTGATTACAGAATATCGACTGAAGCTCTGCGTGGGCAAGAGATAATGCGATAATTTGAGTCTGTCTCTGCTGAACACAGGTGCCTGTAGAGGAGACATCTCCTTTGGCTTTTATCTCTCACTTTGGTTCTCCTCGGTTTTCGCTTGTCCTTGATTTGTCATCTCCATCAGGATGCTGGCTGAAACTTAAACCCACTTTCCTAGCCACAGAGAGAGAAAGTTTTTCACGGGATATTTAATATTTGTGTGTTGGCAGGTCGATAAATGGGTCTTTATTGATATTATTACTTGTGTTTCTGTATAAAGTTGATTATGACAATAGTGTTAATAAGCAGTACTTACATGGCAAGACACTAATATTGGGTGATATTGTGATACTTTCTTTGGTGCTATGTTAACATATTTAATGTATCAATTGGACAAACCAACAATAATGGCCAGCAGTGGTCAATCTGTGAATTTGTGAATGTCACTGTCTCTGCAGCAAATGAATTTACACTTTTGCTTATGTATATATATATATATATATATATATATATATATATATATATATATATTTTTTTTTTTTTTTTTTTTTTTTATGAAATCAGACATCCCAAGAGTATTTATGCATCAAAAATAAAATTGATGTAGAGTGTGATGAAATAAGAGGGGAGCGTCTCAACGAAGTCCAAACACAAGTGGTCACAGGAGACGCATTTAAAACGCATGTTAATACCAGGTGTGAATTGTAATGCGTCTTGTCTGATCACTTGTGAAAACACATCTCCATTTCTGGGTTATTGTTTATCATTTGAGGGCATCAGGGAGCCGCTATCAGTAATGAGGGAGACTCCTGGAACTTACGGGAGAGGTGGAATATCTGTGAGATTGTTTTGGCTTTGGCTAACTCCAACATAGTGATGGTTGTTTGTCTGATTTGGATAAAATCTGAAATATCATTAACAGATTAAAAGATATTCCATATTTTCTGAGGGCACTTGGACGGAAAATAAACAAAACAAAACAATTTTATCAATGTAATGCAATAGGGAGCTGTAACTCTAGAAATAACTGTTTCTTTTTTTGATGTGAAAAACGGTGTGGAAAACATGCCTTGATTACAATTTTACTGTATTTTATTTTTGGCTTTAATTGTTTTGAATCTCCTTGGCAAAATGGCTGTTTGGTGGATTCTCATGTTAAAACTAAAATCACAAGCCATTTCAGAGCAAATACACATTTCTCATTTTGGATGGCAGCTAATTTAAGTGAATTTTGGATTGTCTAATGGCTGATGTCTCTTGCCTTTGTCTCAGAGTTTGTCACTGGTTGCCCTTCACTTCTCTCTTTTAGGCAAGCTGCCATTCCCTTCATTAGCTTGAGTAACCCAGTCGCACTGCTGAAGTCTCTATACATACCAATTTAACCTTGATGCCTATTACAAACACATATCTGCAAGTTTAAACATGATTGTGTCCATAAGGTCAGTTACTATAATCTATGGGTTCTTCTGCCATAATTGTATTTAACATCCATGAGCATTGAGCCATTTTACCTTAACTTCAAACAGAGTGAAAATGATGGCTATGAGGGAAAACCGATGAGTGAGTAAAGCCTTAGAGTCTTTTCTCATTAGCAGGTACTCAATGGCTGTGTTTGGAATGGCACACTAACTTTCTGCTTACTGCAAGTGAGGTTTGTAAGGTTTTATTTTGATTACTTTTTTGTATTTTTGTTGATAGTATGTTTTATTTCAAATCTTTCTATTATTGTCACAACGTGTCTTTTTTGTCTCATCTTTGGTTTTCTTTGACAAAATCAGCAAAACTCTTCCTCAACAAACATTTTCATCAGTAATTTTGTACACTTTAGAATACACTTTAGAGAAACATTTATTGTGCTTCATGTGATTTCCTTAAAAGATTAGTTCACTTCAGAATTAAAATTTTCTGATAATCTACTCACCCCCATGTCATCCAAGATGTTTATGTCTTTCTTTCTTCAGTCGAAAATAAATTAAGATTAAGATTTTTCTCCATATAGTGGACTTCACCAGGGTACAACGGGTTGAAGGTCAAAATTGCAGTTTCAATGCAGCTTCAAAGGGCTCTACACGATCCCAGCCGAGGAATAAGGATCTTGTCTAGCGAAACATTTTCTAAAAAAAAAAATTGAACCACAAATGCTCATCTGGAACTGCTCTGCACCACACATTACGTAATCACATTGGAAAGGTCTTTTTATAGAAATGACAGATCGTTTTGCTAGAGCCCTTTGAAGCTGCATTGAAACTACAATTTGGACCTTCAACTCTTTGAACCCTGTTGAAGTCCACTATATGGATAAATTTCCTGGAATGTTTTCCTCAAAAACCTTAATTTCTTTTCGACTGAAGAAAGAAAGACATGAACATCTTGGATGACATGGGGGTGAGTAAATTATCAGGAAATTTTAATTCTGAAGTGAACTAATCCTTTAAAGACCCCCTGTGGTGAAAATCAAGTTTTTAATGTTGTTTATATGTCTATGTAGTGTTTTTAATATGCTTTAAGACAAACCATGTGCAAATTCATAAGTCAGCACCATTGCTGAGTATTTTATGTTTGAAACTGCAGTAAACCCACGGTTTGAAATCGGTGGTGTTTGTGACAACAATGTGCCAGCAGGCTTTAGCATATTATTAACTATGACTGCTCTGAAGCAGGAAAGTCTCGAGAGAAGCAAGGTTATCCTGGTAAATTTTCTGTTGATATGAAAAATTGTGTAGATTTAGCAATATAGCCAGTCTATTATGATGTTATGATGAACTATAAGTCTGTCTCCACTGACGTTCTAAGGTTTTCAAAGCGTTTGTAAGGATACTGATTGCTAGAAGGCAGCTGTCTGACTCGCGAACGGGAACATGGTTTGTGTAACATTAGCAACACATTATTAGCTGTTTGATAACATAGTCAAGCAAAAGGCTATCTATATTTATTCATATTAATTAATAACAGAACCGTCGCAAGGGCTGTGCCAAGTGTGCGAGCGCAAACACAAACAAAGGTTCACATGAATCTCTCACGAGAACATCATGAAAGCTTCACGTTGCTCATTATATGCTTCGTCGAACACAAAGTCGACTCTCATGCAGGCGCTGGTGACAGTTAGTCGGAAGCGAAAAGATGAATAGCCTAAACCATGGGAAAATTTCTGGGTGTACTGTATTTTCTTTTAATGGAATTCCTTCTTAAGATTCATCAGTTCAGAAACAAGAGGAGGAGGAAGTCAAGCAAGAGAAACAACAACAACAAAAAAGGGACAAAACGTGTTACTTTCTGTCAGGACTTTAGAATTTGAAATGAAAAGTTAATTTAAAAAAAAATGAATACTAAGTGTTGTAGACCTGTTTTAATTAAGTTGTTTTAACTTGTCTTACTTTATAGGTACGCTATAATAATCGAAAGTTACACTGTAAATTCGTTGTAATTATGCAGTACTTTCCAGGCTGTAATCTAAAGCGTTACCCTCTTTACTTATTTCTCCACACTAAGCAAGAGGGACATGCTATGTACACTGTGCATACTTATGTATAGGGGTGCCATTATCCATTACAGTCTCACTTTAAACAAGATTTGTTGCCCCATGAATCAACAGAAAGCTCCGGCAGCCGCCTCAGAGGTTTGCAGTTGCAGCTTAGCTGGAGAGATGCATGTGTTGACAGTGCAGTGACAGGTGCACATGCAGTCACTCTTCTAAGTATAGCTGATGGCATACTAGCATTCTGCATACGCCTTCTTCTGTGTGGGATTAAAATACAAAGCCGTTTGAGTGACTGACTCTCATGAGCTGTTGCATGCTGTGGTGCCCAATTCTCAGACAACAAAAACAAAAGCACTGGAAGGACTGAAACTTATATATGTGGCATAAAGTACTGAAATGTTTAAAATGAAATGAAGATACCACAGTTCTCTGAGGTACACCAGAACCTCACAACCATCTTCAGCAGTTTTGTAGTAGCAACTGACTAAGGCAGTCCATGATCCAGGAGGATGTAATGTTGCTGCAAAGGAAAACATGAATGGCGGCAGGATAGTTTTTAGGGCACTTGAGAAAGAAAAAAAAAGTAGCTCAAGAGCATTCCAATTTCACTGGATCATCTTTGAGATGCTTCTTCACAAATTCAATTCAATTGACATGATTTGGGAGAGCACAACTCTCAATAAAAGGTCAGAGCAAAAACCAGCCATGAGGTCAAAAGAACAAGACACAGTTCTGGGGATAAACAGGACTCTCTGGTCTGATGAACCTCAGTTCCAAGCATCATGTATGGAGGATAACAGGCACTGCTCATCACCTGCACGATACCATCCCAACAGTAAAGTGTGGTGGTAGCAGCAGCATCATGCTGTGGGAGTGTTTTTCAGTGACAGAGACTGGTGGACTGGTCAGGGTAGAAGAAAAGCTCAATGCAGCAAAATATAGAGATAGCCTTAATGAAAATCTGATTCAGAGCATTCAGAACCTCGGATTGGGCAGAAGGTTTACCTTCCAATAGGACAATGACCCTACCCTCACAGCAAAAGAACTCTGCAGCGAATCGACCGCGGAGGTATTGCGGCTTCAGGAACGTATCCGCGAACTGACCCGTATCGGCGTCTACTTGCGCGCAGTGATGGATCCGCAACGAAGGTGGATCGCGGATTGCGGATCCGCTCCGCATCCGCGATTAAAACCTTACCTCCGCAGCGGGTCCATTTGAGACCTGCAAATTGATACAACCGTTATAGTAAAGGTGCGTGCGTGTCTGCAGATCCGACATGGGTCCGCTCAGGATTCGCTGATTGACAGTAGAATTTACGGCGCCACCTGGAGGCAGAGCTGATCCTCTGGGCGGCGCCAAAACGAATGTGACAGTCACGCGGATTTGGCGACGAATGCGGATCCGCATAGGAGTCTCCTGCTGTGTGGGTAAGCACACAGCTACAATGCAAGAGTGGCTTATGGACAACTCTGTGAATGTCCTTGAGAGGCCCAGCCCCTAGGCTCGAACCCAATCCAACATCTCTGGAGAAACCTGAAAATGTCTGTCCACCGACGGTCCCCATCCAACCTGACAGAGCTTGAGTGGATCTAAGGAGAAGAATGGCAGAAAATCGCCAAATGCAGATGTGCAAAGCTTAGTACTGAGTACTACTAAGTACTGAGTTAAATACAATTACAATGTAATTATTTCAGTTTTTCCTTTTTAATAAATTTGCAAAAAGCTGTCATATCTGTTTTTGCTTTGTCATTGTGGGGTGAGTAGTGAAGATTGATGTGAAAAAAAAAAAAGAAGTAATTTAAAGCCACTTAGCATAAGGCTGCAACAAAACAAAATGTGAAAAAAAAAATTCAGGGGTACAAATACTTTCGCAAGGCACTGTAAATACAAGCTTTAGAATATAAATATATTCATTCGTTGATCCTTATACGACCTTCTAGTGTCATATGGCTCATAGGGATGGGCTATCCCAGTTTCTTAGGCCAGAGGCAGGGGAAAGCACCCTGGACAGATGGCCAATCCATCACAGCGCTCTCCCACACATAACAAACCTGCATGTCTTTGGACTGTAGGGCAAGCCCATGTTAAAATGCAAACTCCACATAGAAAGGACTCCTGGCTCAGCCGGGGCTTGAATCAGGTAGCTTCTTGCTATAAGGCAACAGCGCTAACCACTGAGCCACCATGCACTCTCATATTAGCTTGATCCAGCCTGAAAAATACAGTTTTTTTGTCATGGTTCAAGCATTTAGAAGAAAAGTTTTTGAGACAGTTGTTGTCAGATTTCATTGGTTATTTCAAATTTGAAATTTAATCGAAAGCTGGCAAACGGCTTTGGAGAATTTGATGTTTCCCCATTCAAAGAGATAGGAGCTGCACTTGAATGCCCGAGAGGCATTTCAAAGATGGCTGCCGAGTGGAATGACTTGTCTTAAAGGGACTTTGGTTATACTTAGGGAAATGACAGTTAAGGGGCTTTATGCAACACTGATTGTTTTTTTTTAAGGGATTACTTAAGTGAAAAATATATACTTAAGGGAAATTCTTAGGGTTTATGACATTTCACCTAAAGAAACCCTTAAGTAACACTTAACGGTAGGGGTGTGACGAGATCTCGTGTCACGAGATCTCGCGAGACTAAAGTGTGACGAGATTTCTCGTCGAGGCGAAAAGTAGTCTCGTGATGTTGCCATGACAGAGTGTTAGGATGATTAGGAAAGAATATGCCACCGCTACGTTTACATTACGCCTCCACTGTCATTTTGCTTTGTATTTAAATATAATACATTTAATTAATTTGGATAACGGTCGCCGCCGCTCCATATTTAAAGAGTACGCGCGATCGCTGAAAGTGAAAGTAAACGCGCGCGCATTCAAACGCACTTTCAATACTCCGCATTTTCAAAGCGGCTCCCTGATGAATGCAAATATCTCTCAATATGAAAGCTATTTTAGGCTGGGCAGTGTAGTTGCAACCATCTCTTAGCTCTGTATCAAAGAAAAAGTTGGTCTTATTTGCACTTTGAATATTGAGAGAGTGCGATTATGGTTTCAACTTGTAAAGTGTATGAATAACAGTTTTCTCTTAATCTTATTAAGCACACACATAAGGTTTCATTTGTTAACATTAGTTAATGCACTGTGAACTATCATGAACTAACAATGAATGACTATTTTTATTAACTAACATAAACAAAGATTAATAAATACTGTAGCAAATATATTGCTCATTGTTAGTTGATGTTGGTTAATATGTTATAAATGAGACCTTATTGTAAAGTGTTACCATTTTTATTTGTACTGTTTTATTTCTATGATCAGTTTGTGGAAAGGAGTTCAGTTCGGAGGTCAAAAGTTGTAGAAGCTCATAAATCATGTACAGTAAGGCCTGAAGGGACTGAAATCATACAGAAGAGAAGTCAGTCAGTTGAGTTAGTGGCAAAACCTTTTACAGTACTTGAGTATTGTTGTCTTTTACTGCATATGATAATTCATACTCAGAAAGTAGAACTGAATGACATTCATTACAAGATGATTAGTTAAAACATTTCAAATACACCTGCAGAATATTTTTTCTAGTCATGTATTTCGCCATTGCGGATTTCTTAAAAATAGTGTGTAAAAATCTTGTCTCGTCTCGTCTCGTGAACTCAATCTCGAGTCTCGTCTCGTCTCGTGAGATACCCATCTTGTCACACCCCTACTTAACAGTCATTTTCTGCAACACCCTTGAGTTTAAGGGGAAAATAAGGGCGATCTTAAGGTAAAATTACACTTAAGGGGCTTTATACAACCGGGCACTGGTCCTCTCTCGTCCTTCACTGTCGTCGCTCCTCCTTTTACCTTTCTGAGCTCCTCCGTGAGAGATACGAGACCGGTGTGGCACGCAGGTGACACTCTCACGCCACCGGTTGATGGTAGCTATTGAATTCCTTAGTATTTTTTTCCTATTATGTTAGTCAGTGGCTACCATCAACTGTTTGATTACCAACGTCCTTCAAAATATCATCTTTTGTGTTCAACAGAAGAAAGAAATTCATACAGGTTTGGAACAACTTGAGGATAAGTGATGACAAAATTTTAATTTTTCGGTGAACTATCCCTTTAATCATCACTTTATTTGACACTGCAGCAGTCACATTGCCAAACTATAGGTTGAATGAATGTGTAGCTATATACTACTCTTAGTATACTACTCTTACTATTTTTAGCATATCTTTCTATAGCAGAAATAGTACTAGTAGTATGCTAGTTTGTGGTTCCGAATACAGTAATAGTGTTGTGATTTTGCCAGCTGTTGTGAGGAACACTACACTGACAAGCCCTCAGATATGAGACTACATAGTTCCAGCCCTACCACTCAACCCAGTAGCTCATAACAGTGACTATCCTACACCTCTGTTTGTTCACAGCCATGGCAACCTGCAGCTATAGCCCCTAGTATATACTTCCACAGCTGTCCCTTCAACATTCAATACCTCCACTGCTGTACAATAGAGCAGTGCTTAGAGAGATTAGTCAAGTATTTCATCTGGTCTCTGGATCCATTTTCCCAAAAGATCCACAGAAGACACCACTAACCATGATTTGTACACCCTTACAAAAATAAGTATACTTCAGTTTCATTTTATTAAGTATACTTAAGTAAAGTTCAAGTATATTTTAAAGTACACTTGTAAGTAGTATACTTGTAAGTCTACTATTTCAGTACTACTTGGGGCTAAATTGGCCCACTTTTTAGTGCATAAATGTATACTTTTAAGCATACTTTAAGTGTAACAGTAGTAAACTTTGAGTACACAACTAGTTAACTACGTTTTTCATTTGTACTACAACTATACTACAAGTGAACTTGTGATAGTTTACTAGTTAAATACTTGTAGCACAGTTTTTCTTTATGAAAGTACACTTTGAAGTATACTCTCGGAAAACTAATAAATTTACTTTAAGTGAACGTATTAATTTTTATACTTGAAATATACCTTCACCTGTACTTTAAGTCTGAAGTAAATTCCTATGTACACTACCAGTAGACTGCACAAAAATTCACATACTTAGAATTAGAAACATTAGTGTTTTCATTATAAATCTATATTTTTGCTTCAGTATCTGTAACTCACTGGGTTTTTGAGCTAGAGAGCTTAAACTTTTATACAAAGTAACCACATTTGTTTACTACAAAAAGCACCAATTCAAATCTCTGTAAGAATAACACAGCCCATATGAGTTGACGTCACATACATGGTGTGCTTTTGTTACAATCAAAAAATGGTTTATTGAAACAATCCAAATGAGCAATCCAAAACAATGTCTCTCTTTCTGTGACTGACCATAACTCAAATCCACTTTCTGTTTGACACAGGAGTGTGTATAAATTAGTAGAACTAGAACAAACTTCCTTAATGGTATATATGTTTAATGAACACTCGACTCCAGTGTACCTGTGTAAAGAACATTTAGGTTTTAAAGATGTTACAACCCACCCCACCACTGTCATCTGTTGTTTAGCTAGCCATATTAGCATAATGGTTTGAAATCTGCCAGTTAAAAATGCTTCACTTTTTGCTTGAGAAACTACAATTTTAGTCTAATATAAGTTAAATGATTTTATCAGCAACAGTTTAATTACTAAACAAAATATATTTTTGGTAAAAAAAAAATAGTAAAATATGCATGTGTCTATCACCAGCCTTGACAACCATTTATATGGGATCTGAGATGAAGTGAGTAAAAACTGAAATGATCTTATGACTCCTAGCCCCTGATTGGTGGAGTTGGTGGTGTTACAACTCTCCCCATGTTACAACCATACCCGGTCCCACATTTCTGAATATGTTCCGTAAAGTCAATTAAACTGTATCACTCAAACCTGGGCAAACTGAGTGCCAGCACAGAGCCGGTCACAATTAACAAAGCTTATTTCTGTAAGACTCCTCTATAAGACTGACTTCCAAGTAATTGATTTTCATAATAAATTTTTCTATACTATAGGAGTCAGTGCGGCCCATCAACTGTTTGGTTATTTATATTCTTCAAAATATCTTCTTTTGTGTTCAGCAGAAGAAAGAAATTCATACAAGTTTTGAACAACTTGAGGGTGAGTAAATGAAGACAGAATTTTCATTTTTGCACTGTAAAAAATTTAATCAATCACCTTTATTGTATTAACTCAAATTTTTAATTTCAATGAATTCAAAATTTTAAGGTAACTTACTTTTTTAACTTAAACCAACAATTCTTTATTTACAGTGTGGGTGAACTCTTTAAGTTCCTCTCTGTTCTTCACATAAAGGTGTCGTATTGCTTTGGAAGATTTTTTTATGCCCTTCCCTCACTAACTTCACTCAGTCTTGTTGACTCGGATGTACATCATTGCTTACGTTGCATGAATGCCTACTACTGGCAGAATTCGTGCAATGGGCTGAATTGGAACAAATGCATGCAAAGAATTAAATGTCTTGATCTGACATATAAGGTAAACAATGGAAAGATGGAAAGTTGAAGTTGAAAAATGACAAATGCCTTAAGAAGTAGCACCAAGGGGTCCTGACCAAGCATCTATTTGTGACTAGTTGGGAGTTAGAATGTATTGTGTTGAATATTAGAACTTTGCAGGTATGCATTTAATTATAGTGAAGTTCAGTCCTAGAACTGATGTGGTATTGACACTGGGCAGGTTTGTCTTGAGTTCAGGCATGTTGCTGATGGGATATTGGCTCTGTAACACTCCCTCCACCATAAGTCTCTGATCTATCATCAGACTCAAACTCAACTGAACTATTAATAAAGATTTAGTTCTTGTTGTTGTGGTTGAGTCTTTAGCATTAGCGGCATGTCACAGGATGCCAGCTGCCTGGATGTTGGCTTCCTCACCTCATTCATTTATTAATGCTAGTCACACTACAAAACCCTTATTGTCAATTAAATACTGGTTGATAACCCAGATTTAATTGCCCAGAGGTTGCTCTTTCATCGCATAGAAGACTTCATGGAGATCTAATCTCATCTAATTTTTCATTCAACCACAGTATCAACAATGTTTTGGACCAAGTTTCTCCTAAAATTCCCTGAAAAACAGACACAAATGAGTCAATAGTTGACATATAGTGGGAGTATAGAGCAGAGGTGGCGAACGTCGGTCGTGAAAAGCCACAGTCCTGCAGAGTTTTGCTCCAACCCTGATTAAAACTGTGGCTCTCCAGGACCAAAGTTCGTCAGCCCTGGTATAGAGCTTTAAAGGTGCCCTAGAATTTAAAATTTGAGAATTTTAGAATTAATAGAATTTACATTGGCATAGTTAAATAATTAGAGTTCTGTACATGGAAATGACATACAGTGAGTCTCAAACACCATTGTTTCCTCCTTCTTATGTAAATTTGATTTGTGCAAAAGACCACTGAAAAATAGGCGAATCTCAACATAACACCGACTGTGATAAAACAGTCAGGATCATTAATATGTACGCCCCCAACTTTTACATATGCCAGCTCATGTTCAAGGCAGTATTAACATCTGAAGCTGCACAGCTGAATCAACAGACGTTCTGCAGGTATTATGACGCAAGCAAGGACAATAGCGAAAATGGCAGATGGATCGATAATAGCTGCTCATGATCCATGATATCATGATATATTTAGTGATATTTGTAAATTGTCTTTCTAAATGTTTCGTTAGCATGTTGCTAATGTACTGTTAAATGTGGTTAAAGTTACCATTGTTTCTTACTGTATTCACGGAGACGAGAGCCGTCGCTATTTTCATTTTTAAACACTGTCTACAGTCTGTATAATTCATAAACGCATCTTCATTCTTTATAAATCTCTTCAACAGTGTGTAATGTTAGCTTTAGCCCTGTTAGCCACAGCATACTATCAAACTCATTCAGAATCAAATGTAAACATCCAAATAAATACTATACTTACATGATCTGATATGCTGCATGACGAACACTTCGTAAAGATCCATTTTGAGGATTATATTAGCTGTGTGAACTTTGTTTATGCAATGTATTATAGAGTTGCGAGCTTGGGGGCGGGGATCATGAGCATTTAAAGGGGACACGCACTGAATCGATTTATAATTACGCCCCAAAATAGACAATGAAAACATTGTATAATAAAAATCTGCGGGGTATTTTGAGCTGAAACTTCACAGACACATTCTGGGGACACCTTAGACTTATATTACACCTTGTGAAATAGGGTTTTAGGGCACCTTTAAAATGAATGTGGATAACAGCTCAGACCATTTGAGCTTACAAGAAATAAGGATTTGATGATAAATGTTTAAGTTCATACTGAGATAACTTTCCATTACAAACTTTGGTATCTCAGTGGGTCTGGGCACAAGTTTGAGATTGTCAGCAAGTGATTGCAAATGAAACAAAATAAAGAACTGGTAACCAAATGCATACAGTAAATGATTACAAAATGTTCATTTTTGAGGGCACTATCCCTTTAACATGTGAGGTGCCATAAAACCTTGAAGTTGAGTTAATGGACAACGTCACTTTGCTTTATATCACATTGTGAACTGCACTATGTGTGAGACGCCTTTGATCTTCATGACTCAAAATTTTAACTTGGATATAAACTAGCTGTAAAGAGTTTTATCCCTTTTCTCAATCTTTATTATGGTCGTTTTCCACATGTTAGAATAATAGTAAAGACACAAATAACACAATGATGAAGTGACGAAAACATAAGAAAATAAAAACTTAATCAATGTCATGAGGTCAAGCGTGCGGGACACCTGATGATGCTTTTCCTTCACTATCTGCTCCAACTCAAACATCAAAAAATCAAAAAACAAAATGGTAACACTTTAGTATGGGGAACACATATTCACAATTAATTATGACTCAATAAACTCCTTATTTACTGCTACTGCTGATGTTTTTATGTTTTTAACATAATGAGAAAAATAAATTCAGTCAAGTGTGGACAAACCTTTGAATGGTAGTGTATATCTTTTTTATTATTATTTGCTCAGTGTACCCAAACACACAGATGAACTTGATGAAATAACTAGCAGTATGGGCACTATCTTCTCTAGTACATTAGAAACTGTTGAACCCATCAGATTAAAAAAGGTTAGAGAGAGAAATACTCTGCCATGGTACAACAGTATTATTCACGCTCTCAAGAGAGAAACTCATAACCTAGTGCGCAAATGGAAACAAACTCATTTAGAGGTCTTTAGAATCACATGGAAAGACAGTTTGTCCCTCTATAAAAAGGCTCTAAAAGCAGGGGGCCGAACATCTCCGCAAACTCCAAAACAATCCAAGGATTTTATTTACAGTTTTTATTACAGTTTAGTAGTAATGACTTTATGAATTTCTTCACTGAGATCGAAATCGAAAGCATCAGAAATACAATTGTAAATGTACAACCTTTGACAGTATTTTATGATCTTCAATTATCGCTCCTCAGGAACAACTTCAGTACAAACATGTTTATTAGATTCAATAACCATTAAATTACTGAAAGAGTTGTTACCTTTAGCTCTTCTCAATATTATTAACTCATCTCTATCTCTAGGTCACAAGACCGTTCAAGCTGGCAGTTATTAAGCCTCTCATTAAGAAACCACAACTAGATCCAAATGAATTGGCAAATTACAGATCTATTTTAAAGGTGCCATAGAACTAGTTTTAACAAGATGTAATATAAGTCTAAGGTGTCCCCTGAATGTGTCTGTGAAGTTTCAGCTCAAAATACCCTATAGATTTTTTTTTAATTAATTTTTTTAACTGCCTATTTTCAGCCATAATTACATATGCACCGATTTAGCGCGTGGCCCCTTTAAATCTGGCGCTTCCCCGCCCACGAGCTCGCGACTGCGTTCACACAGCTAATATAACCCTCAAAATGGATCTTTACAAAGTGTTCGTCATTCGTGCTGCATGCATGCATCGATTCCTGTGAGTATAGTATTTATTTGGATGTTTACATTTGATTTTGAATGACTTTGATAGTATGCTCAGTGGCTAAAGCTAACATTACACACTGTTGGAGAGATTTATAAAGAATGAAGTTGTGTTTATGAATTATACAGACTGCAAGTGTTTAAAAAATGAAAATAACGACAGCTCTTGTCTCCATGAACACAGTAATAAACAATGGTAGCTTTAACCACATTTAACAGTACATTAACAGTAACGAAACATTTAGAAAGGCAATTTACAAATATCACTAAAAATATCATGTTATCATGGATCATGGCAGTTATTATTGCTCCATCTGCCATTTTTCGCTATTGTTCTTGCTTGCTTACCTAGTCTGATGATTCTGCTGTGCACAGATCTAGACATTAATACTGGCTTGTGTAATGCCTTGAACATGGGCTGGCATATGCAAATATTGGGGGCGTACACCCCGACTGTTACGTAACAGTCGGTGTTATGTTGAGATTCGCCTGTTCTTCAGAGGTCTTTTAAACAAATGAGATTTATATAAGAAGGAGGAAACAATGGAGTTTGAGACTCACTGTATATCATTTCCATGTACTGAACTCTTGTTATTCAACTATGCCAAGGTAAATTAAATTTCTGGCACCTTTAAAAAAAAATTCGATGGCACCTTTAAATCCATACATGAAAAGGCTGTTTTCTCTCAATTGTGCTCCTTCCTACAAAAAATGATATCTATGAAAAATATCAGTCCGGATTCAGGCCCCATCATAGCACAGAAATTGTGCTTGTTAAATTACAAATTCCTTACTTCTAGCTTCCGACCAAGGCTGTATCTCAACACTAGTTTTACTTGATTTTAGCGCTGCGTTCGACACTATAGAACATGACATACTCTTAGATCGACTACAAAATTACAATGGTATTCAGGGACGGACAGGTTTAGATCATACCTATCAGACATTACCATTTTGTTTATTTAAATGGGGAATTCCAAATGAACATAAGTAAATTATGGAGTGCCGCAAGGATCTGTGTTAGGCCCTGTTTTCATATTACAGCAATGGTAATATTATAAGAAAACATGGAATTAGTTTCCACTGTTATGCCGATGATAGTCAGTTATATATTTCGACCGAATCAAATCTCTAAAGTTAACAGAGTGTATTAAAGATATAAAACATTGAATGACCAGTAATTTTCTTCTATTAAATTAGGATAAGACTGAGGTATTACCTTTTGGACCAAAACCTGTACCGAATCTCTTTTAGAATACAATTTGCATCTAGAAGGACTTCATCCTCTACAGTTAAAGATCCCAGATCTTTATATTAGACAGCAACTTGTCTTTCAAAAATCATATTACATATGTTACAAAAACAGCCTTCTTCCACGTCATCGCTAAGCTATGGAACATGTTATCTGTTTCTGATGTAGAAGATTCAGTTCATGCATTCATGACGTCTAGACTAGATTACTGTAAAGCATTACTAGCTGGTTGTCTTGCATCCTCAATAAACAAGCTACAGTTAGTCCAAAATGCAGCTGCTAAGTTCTTACCAGGACAAGAAAATATGAACGTATATTAACATTGATAATTGATCATTGATATTGATAATGACCTAAAAGGCCCTAAATGGTTTAGCTCCTGTGTATTTAACCAATCTTAAATCTCAACAATCCATCATGCTCTTTAAGGTCAAAACTCTTTTGGACTTCTGGTTGTACCTAGGATATCAAAGTCCACTAAAAGAGGGAGAGCATTTTTTCACATTCGGCTCCTAAACTCTCAAATACCCTTCCTGATAATGTTCAGGACTCAAGACACACTGTTTAAATCTAGATAAAAAGCATATTATTTTAGCCAAGCATTCATATAATCCATCTCATAACCTTGCATTTTTTAGTTTTATCAGACGAAATGCACATAATTATCTTTTGCTACAGCAGCCATCTAATTATTTTCCATTTGCTTTTCTGTTTTATAGCTCAGGATGCCTATTCCAAGGTAACTAGAGAATACGCCAGCTCCAATTTGGATCCAGCCTCTTACGAAGACTTCAGATGCTACAACACCTGTGATGACTCTCAACTCCTGCCAGGACTTCAGATGATGCAAAATCTAAATCAACATGCACCACTACCAAAATTTCTATATATTGTAATCATTATGATCACAACTTGTAATAAATGCTTTAAAGAGATCATTGTTTCTGCCTAAATGAATACATAATACATAAAAGTGAGAAAGATACATTTTGCAGCCATAATGCATTTTATTAGAGTTGAGATGCTTAGGAAAGTAAAAAATCAAAGTAAAAAAAGAAGAAATGACCAATAGTTATCTAATGCCAGAAACTGAACTGTCAGGTGAATGATTGATTATTTCCCACTTAACCTTTAACATGTCAATAGCCATAAACATTGTTGCAATGATGGGGCCATGCCACCTTTTGCTTAAGGTTGTAAAAAATTTATTGAGGAAGTAACCCTTTATACTGCTGCCACGTCAATTGAAAAAAGCAATCTAATCAACATAGTGGTGCAGGTCATGGCTGTAAAAACAGTGGGGTCAGAGACCATCAGTCAAGGTCAGAGACCAACAACGCATTAATGAAGCCTCAAAAAACAAAGATACCACTCAAAAGTAACAAAGTAAAATCCTGATTTTTAAAAAAACAAACTTTAAATTACTTGACAACGCTTTATGATTTTGTTAAGGAGGCCTCTGTGAGCTTGACCCATGGAAATTTCCATGAGACTGAGACCAAAATATATTGCGTCTCGGTATCTGGAGTCTACACAGAAATCTAGACCTCTGAGACAGTCTGTCTTGAAATGTTCCAGTCCGTATGCACATTTAACACCACATGCAGTGACATATCCTGTTTTGTGTCCAGACAGCCACCAGGGATGTTGGTAGATCTGGATGTGTACTACTTTCTAATCTTTCACTTATGTGGCCTTACAGCATGTTGATTTTTCATCACATCCTCTTGAGCTATTGCATTTCCAAATCACTTTATTTAGCCTGCATAGATGGTGTTGATATGAACCTTCCCATCTGAAGATCAACATGGGTGACATCTGAGGCTAAACCTATTCAGAGTGTAATAGGGGGGTTGTGGAGAAGAGGGGAAGAGCCAGTGGCACATGGGAAGAGCAATATTACCAGACAGCTGAACTGGCAACATTTGAAAATGCTAAATGTCAGAGGCAGACTCATTTGAGATGAGGAGGGTGGGGGTGGACAGAGGGAATATTTTGATTAATATGTCTTGTTCGCTTAGATTCATGATCATCCTGGTTCAGAAACATGAGGAAAGCAGTAATGGCTACTGACCAAAACAAACAGGGCTGGATTAAATGATTCTTAACCTCTCTGAAAGAGATCTCCGTGGACTCTCTTTGTCTGTGGCTTGACCATTAATGGATCGACTATGTTTACCAGCAGTTTTATGTTTTTGATTTTATTTGTAAACTAAATTATTCAGCTCTCTGTCAGTTTCTTTATCATAAACCCACTTCTACACTATGAAGCAGTCATGTGAGCATTTAAACGAAAGATATGTGTTTTGAAATTCTGGAAAGAGCAATTCTCATTGGTCAATAGATGCCTAGATCAGATAGTATGGCAAGTTAAAATTTTATATCAAGTAACATGACAACGCATGGTCTTTAGTCTGTAGGAACTTTAAAGGGTTAGTTCACCCAAAAATGAAAATTCTGTCATTTATTACTCACCCTCATGTCGTTCCACACCCGTAAGACCTTCGTTAATCTTTGGAACGCAAATTAAGATATTTTTGTTGAAATCCGATGGCTCAGTGAGGCCTGCATAGCCAGCAATGACATTTCCTCTCTCAAGATCCATTAATGTACTAAAAACATATTTAAATCAGTTAATGTGAGTACAGTGGTTCAATATTAATATTATAAAGCGACGAGAATATTTTTGGAGCGCCAAAAAAACAAAATAACGACTTATTTAGTGATGGCCGATTTCAAAACACTGCTTCAGGAAGCTTCGGAGCACAAATGAATCAGTGTGTCGAATCATGATTCAGATCGCGTGTCAAACTGCCAAACTGCTGAAATCACATGACTTTGGGATTCCGAATCGCTGATTCGACACGCTGATTCATAACGCTCCGAAGCTTCCTGAAGCAGTGCTTTGAAATCGGCCATCACTACATAAGTCGTTATTTTGTTTTTTTGGCACACCAAAAATATTCTCGCCGCTTTATAATATTAATATTGAACTACTGTACTCACATGAACTGATTTAAATATGTTTTTAGTACATTAATGGATCTTGAGAGAGGAAATGTTATTGCTGTCAATGGAGGCCTCCCTGAGCCATCAGATTTCAACAAAAATATCTTAATTGGTGTTCTTTTAACGGAGGTCTTACAGGTGTGGAACGGCATGAGGGTAAGTAATAAATGACATTATTTTCATTTTTGGGTGAACTAACCCTTTAATGCTGGTGTAGCCCCTCTACACGCACAGCTCTTACCGGCCTATGTCCGTTACACTCACCCCACCTAAACCTCATCCGCACCAATGTAACCCCTCCTGTTCAAACCACCCGCTCTAAGCGGGACTTGAACCCTGGTACGCTGACATGGGAGTCGGGCACTCTAACAAGGAGGCTAAAGACCGCAGTCTCTGGAGTCAGTCGCTAGAGCGCCTCTTGAGATCAGGGGAGTGAGGTTTACACGTACCAGCTTGGTCTCATTGAAAGTTACGTATTAATACCTACGTATTAACAAAGACACAAAACGTACATTTTTTTATGTATAGAAAGGTGCTGAAACAAAGAATATTGATGTATTTATAGCACTAAAACATAAAATGACTTAAGTTTTTTCAGCGAAAAGCATAAAATATTTACAAATTTTTCTTGTCATATAGATATATGTATAATTTCCCTTTTATTTTTTTGTAGATAAATGTACGATCCCTAAACCCCATTCCCAAACTAAACATACCCATTTTATACAGAATATTAAAAGAATAAAAAATTTAGTTTAAATTATTAAAAGAATAAGTAATTTAGTAAAAATATGACATTAAAACGATATTTTGAGCTGCTAATCCTACACCTACCCCTAAACCTACCCAACTACGTACTGTTATAAACAAAAGAATAACAGATAAACAAGCATAATCACAATAATTTATTTATTGCGAAAATGTCAAAAGTGGTACCAAAAGTAGTTCAAATGATGATAAGTTGTGTTTTTATAGGGTACAGAGCACAATTTAAGCTATTAATCCATGAAAATATGAAGGCACGCACTCATTTTAAATGTCAATATACTGAAACACGTGTAGCGAATTAGCTCAAAAGAAATATGAATAATTAATCATAACTATATTTAATTATAAATGTTTGAATCAGTTAATCAAATTAACTTAATGTAGCTGAATTAATATTATAATCAATTAATCTGTTCGGCCAGCGAACACTCAGTATTGATTGTCTATCAACTTTTCAAAAAAGTTGGCCACAGAAAAATATTGATTTCTTAGCATGTAGCTCTGAATGTAATCGTTATCAGGGACACTGGTTTTATAAGCAGATCAGAATCAACTTGCAAGAGTGTGCACACAAGTTTTATTTAACTAAATCACATTACTAAACTAACAAACACAAACATACAATTCACGCATACATAGGAAATGAGAGAGTGAAGTGAATTTGAACCGTATCATAACAGGGGAATGAAGCAATGGAAAGGTCAAAAATAACAAGCTGGAAGAACCATCAGTTTCAATACTATAAAGCACCTTTTTTAACAAAAGGGGTTTACAATCTTAATACTAAATCGCCGTTTAGTGTTCAAAAGATACTTGCAAAAGCCTTAACTGTTGAGCGTCCGGATCTGCAGGTTCAGGAGAAATCCTTGATGGTTCGGTCCGATGGTGCCGAAGTCACAATCAATATCTTCTGCGGTGAATGAAGAAATTCATACAAACATGCGCTGTTAATTTGACTCTTTTGTAGTCGAGGCAGTTGTTCATGGCTTGAAAGGAAGTGAGGCCTACCAGCCCGGCTCAGGGGCCGGGTGGGGTCTCACGTGATGCACTCCGTAGTATCACCAGGAAAAAAGAGAAGAACCAGAGGCACGAACTCCTGAGTGTGATCTGCATGGGGGCTTTTTGAACTCTTCAAACAGTCGACACCTTCAAATCTTGGCTTGACCAATGAGAAAGGTGCAATTCTCTGGCAGGCAATTTTCTTTGTTTGAAAGTGAGTTCATTTGCATGGGGGGAGTTAACTAGTAAGTTTGTGTCCATTTATACTCAGATAAATAAAACAAACATGCAATGCATTCTATGATATTGTGATGTCCACCAAAATATAAGTCATTAAGCAAGGAGTAATTTGATATTAAACACCACCTAGATGGGCTACAATTTCAAGAAGTATCATCACATGCATTTATAACACTTTATAATATACAAAAGAACAATATACAAACCGATATAATGCACAAAATATACTGGGGAGATGCATGTTCATTCATTTAGACAAAGTTGTCAATGAACTAATGGCAAAGAATTCATTTTTATAGATGATGTATGATTCTAGTGGCCTGTCTCCTAAGTGTCTTTGAAGTGTATGTGGAGATAACGCTCAGTGGAGAACCCAGACATTACAGGGCCTGCGTGGGTGAAAGGTTGGAAGAGTAACTGTTTTGTTAAGCAATTGTGTGTTTGAGACACAATTCGCGATTCGGAGCGCCAAAGCCACGTGATTTCAGCAGTTTGGCGGTTTGACACGCGATCCGAATCATGATTCGATACGCTGATTCATAACACTCCGAAGCTTCATGAAGCAATGTTTTGAAATCGGCCATCACTAAATAAGTTTTGTTTTGTTTTTTTTGTTTGTACTCACATGAACTGATTTAAATATGTCTTTAGTACCTTTATGGATCTTGAGAGAGGAAATGTCATTGCTGGCTATGGAGGCCTCATGGAGCCATCGGATTTCAACAAAAATATCTTAATTTGTGTTCCGAAGATTAACGAAGGTCTTACGGGTGTGGAACGACATGAGGGTGAGTAATAAATGACAGAATTTCATTTTTGGGTGAACTAACCCTTTAATGCTGAGAATTTGATCCTAATCTAAAGTGACTAAGATTTCAACATTGATAATAATGAGATGTTTCTTAATCAACAAATCAGCATATTAGAATAATTTCTAAAAGATCATTTGACAGCGAAGATTAGAGTAATGGCACATTTCTGAACTGTAGTGTACCCTCAATATATTTTTCTTCTGCAGTCTAACATCCATTTTCATTCTGTGGCCAACCTTAGCCTCACTGACTCTCAGCGACATTCAGCATTCACTGCATTTGCTTCAGCTCCTCTTGAATGCTTATCTTATTGACATTTTGAATGCGAAGGCCCAAAATTGATGATGAAAACGATTCAGACAAGCACTTGCCTTATTCATAGTCTTATCTCTCCAGTTTGGTTCTGGTTCCTGGTTCCTGGTAACTGGTTCCGTTTCTTATCACTGTAGTTCCATATACATTATCATTTAATCATGTGATTTACACTAAAAGAGCCACTCCTTAAGTCAACATATCTGCACCCATCTCTGGATGTCAGCCTGGTAATAAGATTACTGTTTATGAACAAAGACCAATAAAATCAGCATTAGGATAATGAGTTACTTACTAATTTTCTAATCACAGCATATTTTTGCGTGACGCTAATCTGCTGTGACTGGTCAGATGACTTCTCCCGGTTAACACGGAGTACAGTATACAGTGCTTGCATCATTTACATTGTATTATAATAATGATGGTGCTCTGCTCTGTTCTAAAAATAAAGACTCAGAGAGGAAATAAGTTGCTTTGTGTTTCTGTTAGCGAACCTAGCCCACAGCTCAGTGGTAAACACAGTCATGGTATATGCGTTAGCCCAATGCAGAAATGTATTGATAAACCACTGCAGTTGTACACCCACGTATTGCTCTATTCTTTATCATAACTCCAAGTAATAACAACGACAAACATTTGACACATTTCTAGACAATTGTGAGCAAACACATATTGCTGTTAGCTGGTTAGCCGAACACAACACACACAACTAAATACGTATTGTGCATGCTACAGAGAACATAACAGCAACAATTATTAATCATAATTACAGAGGAATTACAGAGGAGGAAGAAGCTGGTCCGAATAAACTGGGTACTGACCCATCCTTCAATAACAACCGGCTTGCAAATCCCTCGTTGAACGCATTTAGGTTGAAGAAGCAGTCGTCAGTAAAATGATGGGAACACAGCACAAGTTTCAGGCTATATTGCTGGTGTATCGTTGTAGAGATGAACTTTAACCACTGATTCTTCTCGTATTGGCAGTGTTTGAGAGGTTTCAAGTTTTCCCTGGTATCTGCACACGCAATAAGTGGGCGGGCAATATGCTAATGTTTCGTTTTGACGTCACAGCGAAATGGCTTAATGCAGGAACACACCAAGCCGACGCCGGTGAACTAGTGGCGACGAAAGCAGACTGCAGGGTTGGCTCACGTTGGCAGCGTCTGGGTCCAAAGTTGGCCTAACACACCAAACCGACGCTCGACAGCCGACGGACAAGTAGCACGTCAGTTCTGCGCCTGCGTAAGATGAAATGCCTTTCCGTACCAGCAGGTGGCAGTAGCTGAACAGCCAATCAGAATGATCAGATGGCCTGACGGCCCGACGAGCTCCAACGCCGATTCAATATGTCGAAAAGGCAGAAAAAAAGCCGACAAGGACCAACTTCAGCCGACGGTGCGGAACACACTGAGAAAACTTAGTCGGCCGACGAACAAAAACTGCCCGACAGCCGACCATCGGCTTGGTGTGTTCCTGCCTTTTAGATTCATTTTTTCAACTAATTTAACTGACTCAGAGTCAACTCTTACTTTTGAGAGACAATAACTTTATATACAGTGTTCTTTCAGATTTAAAACTTTGCAGGATTTTTCCATTCACTTAGAGCTATGTTAGACACTACATGAAAGGCAATTTTCAAAAATCCATAATAGGGGCAATTTAATAGTAGTTGCTCTAATGTTAATATTGCCTTACTCATTTGTTCATGTTGGTTATTCATTAATGACGCATAAACACATTTCGATACGCTTTGAAATGTTGCCTTGTGAAAGCGAACCAAACCAAGAAGAAAATGCAATATTGTAACAAATTTAGTACCTGTTTTGGAACAAAACAAACGATCCATCGGTGTGAAAATGCTTCATCAGTGTTTTTGGTCTTCATAATTTGCTTTTTTGCCACTTAGCCTACTTTTTTCCAGGGTACTGCCTCGATGTTTTAAAAAAAATAAGTATAATAAAAGTACATTACATTCTCAGAAATAAATTGTATAAAATTGTACCTTTAGTGGTACAACAGTTTATCACTGCATGGGGTTGTACTATTTGGGATATCTTCGTACCTTATTTACCTATAAAAGCTCATAACAGGTTACACTCCACTTTTTTTGAATATAGGCTGATTTTCCAACTCCCCTAGAGTTAAACAGTTGAGTTTTACCATTTTCAAATCCATTCAGCTGATCTCCGGGTCTGGCGGTACCACTTTTAGCATAGCTTAGCATAGTTCATTGAATCTGATGAGACCAATAGCATCTCGCTCAAAAAGTTTCAATATTTTTCCTATTTAAAACTTGACTCTTCTGTAGTTACATCATGTACTAAGGCCGACGGAAAATTAAAAGTTGCGATTTTCTAAATGGCTAGGAACTATACTCTCATTCCAGCGTAATAATCTCATTCCGGCGTAATAATATAGTTCCTAGCCATATCGGCCTAGAAAATCACAACTTTTCATTTTCCGTCGGTTTTTGGTCATTTTTGAGCGAGATGCTAACGGTCTAATCAGATTCAATGAACTATGCTAAGCTATGCTAAAAGTGGTACCGCCAGACCCGGAGATCAGCTGAATGGATTCGAAAACAGTAAAACTCAAATGTTTAACTCTAGGGGAGTTGGAAAATTAGCCTATTTTCAAAAAAAGTGGAGTGTTCCTTTAAGGCCACTACTAAAATGAACCTTTTAGGTGTAGATAAAGTACAAAGTTGTCCTTTTTAGGGTGCTTCCCCAGTTACAAAGTGTTGTACCACTAACGGTATTTTTTTTTGCTATTTTTTCTGACAGTGTGTAACACATTTTAGATATTTTTCAAAGTGATTATATTTCAAAGTATATGAGGGCCTCTCTTACTTAGAATTTATTAATGAAATTAAAATTCTTTTCATTTTTTTTTGTCATGGACATTTTTTTCTTAGTGAAAGCTCTAAGTTAATCTCGAGTAAAATATATTTCATTATATCCTTTCATGCTGTTTGACAATAAGGATCTAATGAGCTTGGGTCCATCCACCGCCTAAACTGTACTGAGATGTATAGCTCTCATCCACCTTCATGAAACAAACAGTATAAAGTAACACATGGTTAATGTATAGGCTACACACAATATAGGCTACAGTTCTGTTTTATTGATTGTTTTGGTTATCAGTGCTGGCCATACAGGAATTCCTGAATGTGATGTCACCCATGAATGACCTTGCAGTTTTATTCCTGTCCCACGGCGATCAGTTTTATTGAATGTGTTGTCCCGCGTGCACTGGCGATGGTGTAAGCGTTCGGTTTCCCAGCACACATCACTGTCAGTACAGCATAGCTGAGGGGTGGCATTAGAAATGGATTCACTTGTGCAAAGGAACCTATTTATATCATGGAATCTCTCATGAGCAGTAAAACTGCTGTGTGGGAAACACACATTAAGCAGAGCACCCACACAACTTAAAACTCATTTTGATGGTCCCAGCTTCCAATGCCATCATATTTCAGGTGTTTAATGGGCACTATTATCCTGCAAAAAGACAAAATGCATTAGACTTTGTAGCTGAAGTAATTTGTGTTAATTAATTTTATAAAAGACTTTATCAGACTCTCAAAAATCATATTTTTATATATATTTTGAAATAAGGATATGATAAAACCTGGTAATTTGATCAAACAGGATGCATGCTTTAGATAAAAAAAATAATCAAAATTCATCAAAAAATCATCAAATTCATTTATAATACTTCTGTGCTGTTGATTTCCCTTCAAAATTATATAATTTTCTTAGTAGATTGAATCAGTGATATTTCAAAAAGGAAAAAAAATAGGGTTTCCAGAATTTATTGCTTGATAACTGTATTTAGCTGGCCAACTTCTTCAATCTCAGATCTGACCTGCATTTAGCTCGGATGTCATCTGAGGTGGGTGGAACGTTCATTAGCATGAAAGAGTAACTCAAGCCTTCTGGTTTCCGGAAAACACGTCTCCCAAGTAATATATAGAATGCCTGTCCAGCCTGCACTCCTTTTTTATGTCTCAAGACTAACAAGCATTTAATGACAGTTACAGACTGACTCATACACATTCAAAGTGCACATGTGCTTCTCTTTAAAATTTCAGAGGAATATTTATTTATTTGAAAGGAAATCAAATAAGAATGGTGTAGTTACAGTTTGGTAACTGGGCCATGCTGGGCCATCCAACCACAACAACCAGGAAGTCAGTGAGCACAGTTGATAGTAATTTAAATTTCACTTTTAACCATGATCAAATATAATATGTGATGTCTAGGCTCGCACAGCAGAGACTTTGACTATGAAGTTTGGTCAACTTTGTATTTGTTTTTGGCCAGCTTAGACAAGAAAAATGTAAAATGACTGTGATGTATGTGATGTTTAGGTGTGGATTTATCTTGAATACTTGGGTCACCTTGATTTTGCCAAGTAAGACATGGAACATTATGTACTTGGTGAAATCAAGTTCACCGATGTGGAGGTATCAAGTATTTCGGTGAACGTGATTTCACCAAGTACATAATGTTCCTGGATCAACATCTTTGTTGATCCTGGAACAGCTTTCCAATCAACTAATTAGATTTGAGGGACAAGTTTACTGTTTTTGTCAAGTTTAGGCTTACAATCAGGGTCACTGCTATTCTCCTATCATTTAGGGAGAAGTTATGGGTAGGGTCAGGTTTAGGGGTAGGGATTAGGGTTAAGACCAATTTTTCAGACATAAATGTTGTTCCAGGCAGGGCTGTAGACAGGGTTTCATAATCATAGAGGTTATGGGGGTTTGGGGACATGCTCCCCTGAGAAAATTTAGATTTCTCTGATATGTGCATTTTAAAGGGGTGGTTCACTTTTTTTTTTCTAGGCTTGATTGTGTTTATGGGGTGCAGTTTAACATGTCTTAATGCTTCGTTAAAAAAAAAAAAACGGTGTATTTTTCATATATTTTACCTTTATTCTACACCTCTGTTTCCATTGTCATTTGAACGGCCGGTTTGACTTCCTGATTCTGTGATACCACTCCCTCCGAAATACGCAATGGGCTAAGATTGGGTAGCTGGCCCAGTGTATTGTGATTCGCTAAAGCATCTGGAAACGCCCCTTATTATTTGTTGCATGTGCTTCGGTGGAAATGTAAATAAGGCCGTCTATATTGCCGTATCAAATTGAGCCCGAATCAGACCCAGATAGCAGTAATGATAAAGAGGGTCAAGCAGAACCTCTGCAAGCACGGTTTTTAAAGGACGTTTCTGAATGGTAAGTATTTCCGTTTGTATTTGTGTCGAAGTGTTTAGATATGCTGTCACTTGTAAATGTTACTGCTGTTTGTTAGCTTTCAATATACGGTTTTATCCTGATTAAAGCTTTACTGTAGCCGAATACATGACTGAGTAGTAGCATTTTTGTAAAGGTATCGTTTTATTTATAGCATGAACAACTGTTTGTCTATGAATATAGAAGTTTGTTGGTGTTTGCACTAGAATTTAGCTAACTGGCTAGCGAATCAAAAACGTGTTGGTCTTTGTTTACGTCCTTGATGCAACCGAAAAATAGCAACATAATACATTTAAAAGACATGTACAGTACAAACAATAAAACATACGTTCAGTTTGGGGACCATAAACAGCAGCTTCTGCTTTTAAAGTGGGAACTACTTCATCTTTCAGTAATAGCCTTCAGCAATCAGTATAGACAATATCACTGATTCTAATGGGTTCTATTATAATGGGTACACAACTCTTCCGCTTCCATAATGCCGCACGACATGGCCTCACCCACTTTTTGTTGCGTGTTCCTGTGGCCAGGATTTATGTTAATTGCAGGGTTTATGATGTCACCAACCCGGGAAGAAGCTCATTGTAGTCCAAACCGGTCGTTTTTGTAGGCATTAAACTGCCATAATTTTAAAAGAAAATATCATCGTTTGCATTGAACTTTCAGAGCTGTAACTTTGCAGATACTGTTTATGTTCAAGCAGCAACATTACACACTAATCAAGGTTAAAAAAGTGAAATCGCAATGAACTCGTAAGTGTTAGTAAGTGTTTAAGTGTCTAAAATTTACATAAACTCTGCACCCAGGAACACGCAACAAATGGGGTGAGGCCATGTTGGGCTGCTTTAGAGAAGAGGAAGAGTTGTTGTAGTAGAGTGTTGTTGCCATTCCGTCATTTTACACCGGACATTTTCACAAACGAGGGTCAATTCAACGCTGAATTAACATGACGACACATAGTCGATGAGTTGAATCAACTATCAGCAACTACATAAATGTATCCACTAACCGTTCAGAAATGTCCAAATGCATTCTAAAAGTTGTAACTTCTTCCTGAGTCTCTCCATCAGTGTCCGACTCCGGTTTGGACAATGTAAGGGTGCTGACAATCCTCATTTTGGCTGCGTGAGATTCTCCAGCTTTGTTGTTGTTGAGCAACCAAAGCGAGAGCTGTTAAAGCTCCGCCCTCTTCTGGAAAGCGGGTCAGGAGCAGCAACTCATTTGCATTTAAAGGGACACACACAAAAACGGCGTATTTTTGGTCATACCCAAATAGGGGCAAATTTGACAAGCTATAATAAATGATCTGTGAGGATATTTTGAGCTGAAACTTCACAGACACCTTCTGGGGACACCAGAGACTTATATTACATCTTGTAAAAAGGACATTATAGGTCCCCTTTAAGATGTTTGAAGGCCAAAAAAAAAATGTTTTAAAACCATGTCAGTGAGCACTGAGCAGTAGATTATTTGTCAATCCTTGCTCTCTCCTCATCTCCATCACTCTTTCTCTCAGTCTCCTTATCTTGCCCTGTCTCTTGCCTTCCTAAAGCTGAGCTTTGACTGATAGTCTTTTCATTTTCGTCTGTGTCAGTGAAGAAAGTAAACATAAGGTCAACTGATGTGTTTTATGAATAATTTTCTTTGAAGTTAATTTACTGAAGGCTTCCAGGAAATCTATTAAATTCATTCACAATATGTAAACATTCATTATTAATCTCATGCCTAATATGATGAAAATGGTTTCATTAATGTTTCTTGTCCCCTCACATTGACAGGTATATAATTATTATAATTATGATACTATAATTACTATAATTATAATTACTATGATTATTACATTACATGAATCACGTAAATTATATGGGCCTATTTTCAATTCAAAATGTCGTTTACACCCCTAAATGTTTAGTTTAGCTACTTACATCTTATCTAACAAAATCTTGATTTGGTGCCACTAACTTGGCACATGTTTCTAAATCCAGTGATCAGTTCCTCCAAATATGTGCTCAGTTTTGTCAGCATTGTGCATCATATGGTCTGTGAACGGACTGTAGGCGGTCTGTAGGTGTGCCATCTGATGCTGAGACTATGAAAAGAGTAATGAGTGTGGAGGATAGCTCTAAATTACAGGCATTAAAATGAACTCAGCTGACTCAAGAGGAATCCATCTGATAAACTCTCACAAGGCCAAATGTGTTTGTTGAGATGACTAATGTACATGATTAAATGGACATTACAAATGCATTTCTGTGTTTGGAAGAAGAAATGACTGCAAACTGAACTCCATGACCTGTGAAAAATTGTACTTTCTTAAAGTGAGGGACTCCAAAACAGTTTCTCATGATGTGGTGACTGGCAAAGAAGCTCGAATTTGAGCCTGAATTTGTTTTTGTTTAACAGTTATGGTCCACTGTGCCTGTTATGGTTTGGCTTTCTGCTTTGTGAACACATATAAAACACTGTCTTCAGGAAATATCACTAGATTTACCTAATAGATGCCACATTACAGCCTGAGTGAATTAAATGAAACCTGACCAGTGTGTCGCTCTGAAGTTGATAAATTTTTTCAGTGAATAAAACCCAGAGGCATATCAATATATATCATACTATGATATGACACCCCAACAAGCACTAGAAAATCAATACGGTGATGGATAGGTCTGAAACGAAATGAAACTCATACGCCTGTTGATACAGCCTGAATACTTTTAGAGAAAGCTCACCAAAATTTCTATTAACAATAAATACAATTGAACTTTCTCAGGGTTCTTTTTAAAAAGATCTAATATCTGTTGTTTATTCAGACTCATGGGATATCTACAGTACATTTTACACCTGAATGAATTACATAGGAAGTAAGGGATGGGTATTCAGGATCTCTGCGAATAAGGTTCATGATGTGCTTATTTGACACAGAAATGGGACTTTCCATGAAATAGGGTACAGAATAGGCCATGAAATGCATTTTGATTTATTTTTCATGAATTACTCAGGGAAATAGGTGCTTAGTCTTCATAAAAGGAGCTGTTTAGTTTATTTGATGAGGTTTGTAAAAAATTTTCCATCCCTTTTAACAAAATACATAATGCAGGACATAATACAGTCTGTTTTAGCATTTTTGGTCCCACTCTATATTAAGTAGCCTTAAAGGATTAGTCCACCTTTAAATAAACTTTTCCTGATAATTTACTCACCCCCATGTCATCCAAGATGTCCATGTCTTTCTTTCTTCAGTCGAAAAGAAATTAAAGTTTTTGATGAAAACATTCCAGGATTTTTTTCCAGATAGTAGACTTCAATGGGCACCAAACAGTTGAAGGTCAAAATTAGTTTCACTGCAGCTTTAAATTGTTCTACACAATCCCAGATGAGAAATAATGGTCTTATCAAGAGAAACAATTACTAATTTTCTAAAAACAATTAAAATGTTATACATTTTAACTAGAAATGCTCATCTTGAACATCTTGTTTCTTCTTCTTCTCTATTAGAATTCCGGCAGTGTAGACACTGCTAAGTGTATTACTGCCCTCCTCAGGCCAAAGTTTGAACTAATTGTTATATACTATTGAACTAGCATATTGCATATTAAAATTAGTTCAAACTTTGACCTGTGGAGGGCAGTAATACACTTAGCAGCGTCTACACTGCTGGAATTCAAATAGCGGAGAAGAAGAAGAGAGCTAGTTCAAGATGAGCATTTCTGGTTAAAACTATATAATTTTCAATTTTTTTCAGAAAATGAGTGATGGTTTCACTAAATAAGACCCTTATTTCTCATCTGGGATCGTGTTGAACAATTTGAAGCTGCAGTGAAACTAATTTTGACCTTCAACTGTTTGGTGCCCATTGAAATCCACTATAAGGAAAAAAATCCTGGAATGTTTTCATCAAAAACTTTAATTTCTTTTCGACTGAAGAAAGAAAGACATGAACATCTTGGATGACATGGGGGTGAGTAAATTATCAGGAAAAGTTTATTTAAAGGTGGACTAATCCTTTAACAACTATGTACTTACACTGCCCTCCAAAAGATTGGAAACACCCTGGCAAAGTGTGGTTTTGGACGATATCAGCATAAATCCTTATCATTTTTTGGTGCAAATACATTAAAGTAACTTGACATTATCATTGAAGACCAGCAATAATAATTTTCATTTTGATTACATAATAATGGCAATAAATACATGTCAAAGTCAGACATGCCCCTTTGCCAGCTGTGATGCCTGGTTACTGGTTTAAACTTGGCCCAGGTTTGTAAAAGATTTTGGGTCAGCACACCTTAATAGCTTCAACAATTGATTGCCAATTAAGTTTAGAATACAATGAACCAATTAGAACCCAGTTTAGGTCAGATAGCTGCTAATGGTGGATGATGAATGATTTTGATGAATCGAAAATTTTAGTTTTTTCTATGTATAAACTGTTTATGTAATAAAATATGTTTTCGTAGTTCGTGTTGTCCCTTATCATGTGCAAAATTATCACAAATTAAAAAGGATTCATGCCAAAATTGTCCAAAACCCCACTTTTCTAGGGCGTTTCCAAACTTTTGGAGGGCAGTGTATATATTCAGTCGTCTCATTTAGCACATTATGGCTCCCCAGGATTCTCTAAGTTTGATTTTATTTTATTGTGCAACTCGCATACTTTAAAAGACAATGTGCAAATACCAAGCAGTTAACAAATGAAACCTTATTGTAAAGTGTTACCAGAAAGGGTCCGGAACATGTGTTCATACCCAGGAACTAATGTGTACTTACACTGAAAATACACAAAAACTGACCACTTAAAATAAAGTGTGGACATGTGTTGTTTCGCTAAAGCCTAATGTTTATTTGTTTGGGGTATTTTATTTAATGGTTCCCTTAATTAAAATATATATATAAAAAATTTGTTCAAAGATAAGTGAAATCTTGTGTGACCTGAACACCTCTTCTTTAAGGCAATTTTTCTCAAAATTAAAGTAGCCAAATTTGGTGTGTTTTTCAAAAATAGATTGTTCCTGTTTATCTTACATTCTTAACTGCACACGTTGTTTTTATTTGCATGGACCTGCATTATTAGCGAGTTTAAATAAGAATACCATAATTATATTCTACGTACACATTAAGTACACATTAGTTCCTGGGTATCACACAAATAAATTGTTCATTGTTAGTTCGTGTTACTTAAAGGGTTACAAAAATGAAAATAATGTCAAATATTACTCACCCTCATGTCGTTCCACACCCGTAAGACCTTCGTTAATCTTCGGAACACAAATTAAGATATTTTTGTTGAAATCCGATGGCTCAGTGAGGCCTGCATAGCCAGCAATGATACTTCCTCTCTCAAGATCCATTAATGTACTAAAAACATATTTAAATCAGTTCATGTGAGTACAGTGGTTCAATATTAATATTATAAAGCGACGAGAATATTTTTGGTGCGTCGTAAAAACAAAATAACGACTTGACACTGCTTCATGAAGATTCGGAGCGTTATGAATCAGTGTGTCGAATCAGCGATTCGGAGAGCCAAAGCCACGTGATTTCAGCAGTTTGGTGGTTTGACACACGATCTGAATCATGATTCGATATGCTGATTCAATATTAATATTGAACAACTGTACTCGCATGAACTGATTTAAATATGTTTTTAGTACCTTTATGGATCTTGAGAGAGGAAGTGTCATTGCTGGCTATGCAGGCCTCACTGAGCCATTGGATTTCAACAAAAATATCTTAATTTGTGTTCTAAAGATGAACGAAAATCTTACGGATGAGGGTGAGTAATAAATGACATTATTTTCATTTTTGGGTGAATTAACCCTTTAATGCATTGACTATAATGCTAACAAATGAGACCCTGTAAGGTGTGTAAACCCTTTTTCTAAGATGGTATTTGCATGTTGTTATTTACAGTATGCGAGTTGCACAATAAAATAAAATCAAACTTAATGAATCCTGGGGAGCCATAATGTGCTAAATGAGATGACTGAATATACATTATTCTGGTGTATTTGGCAAAAATTTGTTCCATCCATAGCTTGATTATAAAATAGTTTGAATAAGTATCCACCCTCATATTCATATTTAAGCACATTGCGGTAAGCATGAACAATAATGCTTTACACATGTAAAAACATAAAACAGTTGCAATTATGGTGTGTACTTACAAAAGCGTACTTACAAATGTAAGTACATTACTGTAACTACAGATAGGTCGTGCAGGTACTTTAAATGTAAGTGCAATGTAAATACATGTAGCTACAGAGTTAGTACATTGTATCAAATGCTTAATTTGCCATGTAAGTACATAGCTGTTAAGGCCACTTAATATAAAGTGTGACCGCATTTTTTCTTACAATAAACCTCGGTAAGATGGTTGAATGTTTGAGCTTGATGAATTCAATCAACACTAAATTTGTATAAAAATGTAAAAGTTTATTTACATTCCTTCTCATCATGCTTTGTGTAACTGTGAAATGAAGTGGTAACAGGCGTGTGCCTGTAATATCACTGTAATATTTGTAAATATCACACAGTCACACAAACAAGGACTTGGTAACAAAAGATCAAATACCTACTGAAATACAGCTATAAATAGAAGAATAGCATATTTACAGAACAAAACAAACTAAAATAATAATACAAATATGACGTATTTGAACAGCTCAGAGAGTTGTGAGGAAATGTGCAAGAGGTGCGAGTCTGTACAGGTAGTTTAAATATGAAAAACATATGTAAAATAGTGGATTGAATATTGTACACATGAGGTTGTAAATATGAATTTACATATTGTGCAGAAGTTTTATTTTGCACTGCAGTATAACCTGGTTGCTCTGGCTGGAGAGAGAAGTTCAAAGAGTTTGGGCCTCGGGTGTGTGGGGTCAGAAATGATTTTGCCTGCTCATCTCTTCACTCTGGAGGTCCTGAAGGGCAGACAGGGGTGAACCAGTGATCCTCTCAGCAGTCTTAACAGTCTGTTGTAGCCTGTAGCCTATTTTTGTCCAATTTGGTAGCCAAATTTGGTATACCTTTTAGAAGTGCTGAGTTAAACCAGACCATTCTAATTTAGACAGTTTATGTTTAATTTAGACAGTTTATATAAATTCAGTACAATGAGATGAATATTAAGTTAAAAGATTATGACAAATTGATGTTGTATACAGTAGGATATGCTTAACATTTCAAGGGTTAGTTCACCCAAAAATGAAAATTCTGTCATTAATTACTCACCCTCATGTCGTTCCACACTTGTAAGACCTTCGTTCATCTCAGAACACAAATTAAGATATTTTTGATGAAATCCGATGGCTCAATCAATGTCACTGAACCTCTCAAGATCCAGAAAGCTACTAAAGACATATTAAAAACAGTTCATGTTATTACAGTGGTTCAACCTTAATATTACAAAGCGACGAGAATACTTTTTGTGCACCAAAAAAACAAAATAATGACTTTTCAACAATATCTAGTGATGGACAATTTCAAAACACTGCTTCGAAGCTTTACAAATCTTTTGTTTCAAATCAGAGGTATGGATTTGTTACTGCCAATACATACACAGACATGCTGCTGTGAACATGCAGCTATGCCGCTGATGCGCAAATAGCATACGTGAAATTGCCCGTACCAGATTTAGGCAGGTGGAGCTGGGGGAAGTGGAGGGTTTCAGAGGAACTCTGCGCTGCTATCAGAAACACGCTATGTGTGTGGTTAACAAATATTGCATTGCAAAGTGATAGAGATGAAAGAAAATAACCCCAGCAGCCACCTGAGCATTTTTTGTTTGTCTTTTCAACACAAAGTGCATATTTTTGCACTTTATGTGGCCCCTATTTTCACTCTTTGCTTGTTCTCAAGCGTGACAATCCTAGTGTTTTACTTCACATGCTACAAAATTATTGCATTCCTGATGAGACAATCTTGCTTATGACTTCTCTTATTATTAGTCTTCTCTTACTAAGTTCAAGGAAATGCAATATTCTCATTCTTAGCATTTAGTTATGATACTCCATTTTCATAATCAACAATGTATCATATCCTTTCATTAGTATTCCTGAGAGACTAAGTTTGGACACAGATTGCATTTTCTCCTGCTAAGCATTGCTTAATATGCTCCATTAGTACAATAATATATTTGTTTCTCATGCACTGTAAAAAGTAATACGCTACATCTATTCAATAAAATTTTGGCAACAGATTACAAGCAATTAGAATTGATTTAGAATTAATAAAATTAATTCCTTAAATGTCAACCATTTAAAACAAGTAAAATTTAAACTAAAATATCTGAATGGACAGACAGACATCAAAGATGAATTAACAACTCTTTATTTTTTATTGCCAACATTGAAGACACCTGATAATAACAAGCAGAATCATTGAAGGAAAGAGAAACACAAGAATTAACAGAGGTTTAGATGTTGATGTTGATTTTATTGGAAATGATTGGTCACCATTATGGTGACCAGTGTTTATTTTAGTTGGGAGGTTTGACTCTTTGCTTTTTATGTCAGTTTGTGGTTTTTGTAATGGTGTTTGCTAATTTTACACATTTTAAATGGTTGACTTTTAAGGAATTATTTTGATTAATTCTAACTCAATTCTTATATATTAAATTGAATGAACAAAATGTAATCTGTTTTACAATTTTGCCACAATTTTACTGAGTAGATAGAGTGTATTACTTTTTACAGTGTGTATGATCAAGCTTATTGACTTTTGTAAACATCTTAAGGTGAAAAGTGTATTTTTTTCACAAGCACTAAGTTTGCTATATGCTCCATTTAACAAGTTTGTAACTATGTAATTGATCTCATTACCTTCTATTAGTATCTTAAGCCTGTGCCATCTAGAGCGTCATGACAGAAGGTATGTATGTCATAACATATGCTTTACACATGACAAAGGATATTAGACACCTTCATTAAAGTTCATTAAAAGTAATGTAGCAATCTTCATTTCAACACAGCTTTCTCTAATTATCAGCAGTTTAAATCTTTTCTTTGGCAGCTGACCAGTGCATCTTTTTCTCCACCCACAAATTGCACACAGAGCTGTTATTTCTGTCCTGACAGGTTTGGAGGATTTGGATGAGGCACTGTATCCTCATAATGTAGTCACAGTAAGTGTATATATAAAGCAACTTGCAATTCATTTATTACAAGAACAATTTTGGGACTTTTTCCCTGCATGGATGAAAGGCCAGTAGGGGTGAGTGTGATCAGGAAATGACCCAGGCTGGATTTAAACATGGGTCCCCATGAGTCAACCGCTCTAATGTCATGAGCATGTACTGTGACACAGCTCTGACATCCCAGCTTTCTGGAATGTGTATTTTTACAGATAATGTTCTGTTTTTTGTTAGCACATTAATAAAAATGTTCTTCATTTAAAGGTGCCCTAGATTGTTTTTTTACAAGATGTAATATAAGTCTAAGGTGTCCCCTGAATGTGTCCGTGAAGTTTCAGCTCAAAATACCCCATAGATTTTTTAAATTAATTTTTTTAACTGCCTATTTTGGGGCATCATTAACTATGCACTGATTTTTTCAGCACGGCCCCTTTAAGAGATGCGCTTCCTCTGCCACACGAGCTGTCGACTATATATACATTGCATAAACACAGTTCACACAGCTAATATAACCCTCAAATGGATCTTTACAAGATGTTCGTCATGCATGCATGCTTCGAATTATGTGAGTAAAGTATTTATTTAGATGGTTACATTTGATTCTGTGTTAGTTTGAGGCTATGCTCTGTGGCTAACGGGCTAAAGCTAACATTACACACTGTTGGAGAGATTTATAAAGAATGAAGTTGTGTTTATGAATTATACAGACTGCACGTGTTTAAAAATGAAAATAGCGACGGCTCTCGTCTCCGTGAATACAGTAAGAAACGATGGTAACTTTAACCTCATTTAACAGTACATTAGCAACATGCTAATGAAACATTTAGAAAGACAATTTACAAATATCACTAAAAATATCATGATATCATGGATCATGTCAGTTATTATTGCTCCATCTGCCATTTTTCGCTGTTGTTCTTGCTTGCTTACCTTGTCTGTGCACAGAACCAGCCGTTAATACTGCCTTTAATGCGTCGAATGGGCTGGCATTATGCAAATATTGGGGTCATACATATTAATGATCCCGACTGTTACGTAACAGTCGGTGTTATGTTGAGATCCGAGTGTTTTCCGGAAGTCTTTTAAACAAATGAGATTTACATAAGAAAGAGGAAGCAATGGGGTTTAAAACTCAATGTATGTCTTTTCCATGTACTGAACTCTTGTTATTCAACTATGCCAAGATAAATTCAATTTTTCATTCGAGGGCACCTTTAATGTTTTTATTGCACTCTAAAAATACTGGGTGAATAACCCAAGTATTTCAAGTGATTTTCGTTTCCAACTCATTTTGGGTTTAAATGAAGGCATTCATAAATAGAATCTATCACTATTTTCACCTAGTGTAAATAGCATATTGCTAAGAAAATGCTGCTATTGTCACTTAGTGTAAACAGCATTTATTGCTAAGAAAATATGCTATTTACACTATGTGAAAATAGCATATTTTCTTAGCAATAGATGCTGTTTACACTAAGTGACAATAGCAGCATTTTCTTAGAATCTATCGCTATTTTCACCTAGTGTAAACAGCATATCGCTATTTACACCATGTAAAAGTATCAGTTTTTGCAATAAGAGTAAATAGTAATTAGGTGCAATCTATGTTTTATATTGGCAGATACTATTTGCACCTCAGTATTTTTGTACATTAACAGGATGTATTAATATCATAGAGTGTAAATGATTATATTTATTAAAATGATTAATTTGATTCTGCCTTATTGGGAGAATAAAAACCCTCCCTACACCTTCCCCTAACCCTACCCAATAAACACTTTTAATATTATTAAACACTTGTTCGCAGTTTATTTCCACTTTTAGAACATTATTTTCATTTTTACTGAAAATAAATGCGAGCTCAACAAAAGGCGGACAATTCTGTACCTACTTGCTATTGAATATAGCAGTGAAATTTAAACACTGTAAAGGCCAGAACACACCAAGTCGACGCCGATGAACTAGTGGCAATGAAAGTAGACTGCGGGGTTGGCTCACGTCGGCAGCGTCTGTGTCCAAAGTTGGCCTGACACACCAAACTAACTCTAAACAGCCGACGGCCAAGTAGCATGTCCATTCTGCGCCTGCGCAAGATGAAATGCCTTTCCGTACCAGCAGGTGGCAGTATCTGAACAGCCAATCAGAATGATCAGATGGCCTGAGGGACCGACGAGCTCTGACGCCAATTCAACATGTTGAATCGGCCGAAAAAAAAGCAGATGAGGACCAACTTCAGCCGACGGTGCAGAACACACTGAGAAAACTTAGTCAGCCGACGAACAAAAACTGCCCGACGGCCGACCGTTGGCTTGGTGTGTTCCTGCCTTAAGACATAGGTCTTCGGAAACCCTTGTTATTAGCGACACCGGTGGCCATTAGATGAACTGCAGCCGACAACTTGCTTGTGCTCACATGTAATGTACAAGAGACTCAACATGATTCAACGCACCGATATACTCACAGTTGATGTACACAAAAAATGAATACCTTTGCAGTGATATACTTTTAATGAACATCCCGATGCCATCCACGCTGCTGAGAATGTCATTTAGATGAATATGTAAATATCTGCTGCATGCTTTCTTCTCAATGACAAAATAAACACACTTCAAAAATGCCAGTGATGAGAAAACAGCGGCACTGCTTCTGCTTTTCCGGTCATGATTAAGTAAAATAGTGTTTTTCTCTGAGGCATGGTAAAGCATGGTACTCGCGAACAATCAAGAAAATTAGATTTAATCTATAAGACTAAACGTGTTGAGCTATATAACAATAATTAGTTTTCTGTCTATAAATAAATCAAAACCGTTGTTCCCTTGCCTATTAAAACATGTAAATATTAAAGCATCTTTGGTGTTTCCATGGTTTCTACAAAATAAAACCGGAAACCGAGGGTAACGCGGGTATCACACAATTGACAGGCGACTCCCCACACGTCCCGGAGCCTTGGTTAAAATTGCAATTTTCTCACGATTTACACATAGTTGCAAACATTTGGGATATTGTAAGTACTCAAGTGAACAAAATATATAACACTGGCCTTTCTTACAAAATTCTTACATATTGCACCTTTAAGACTCGCTTATAGATTTATTTAAAGGGGCTCTATGTAAGATTTTTACTTTAATATAGCATAAAAATACCCCAATTTGCAGATATTTAGGAAACATGCTAAGTTCACCTACTTGTTTCTCAGAAAAACAATGCTACAGCCAGGTATTCTACTTTGAAAATGTGTGTTCCGTGTCGGAATGTCTGTCTTTGTTTTGGTCTGTGCGAAATCATGTGCTGCCAGTTTATCCAATAGTATGTCGACATCACAGGTTGCCAGTTGGCGGAAAACACCGCATATTGCAACCATGGAAACCAACAAACAAACTGGGAATCGCAGATTCTACTTGACCTAAAAAGCCTCTGAATCCATCTAAATATCTCTATGAACAACAGCATATTAAAACAGATAAATCAACAAATCAGCGTACAGTGTTTAACCCTCTGGAGTCTGAGGCTGATTTGGGGCCTGGAGAAGTTTTGACATGCCCTGACATTTGTGCTTTTTTCAGTTGTTCATAAACATATTAATGACACAAGTGTCATTACACTGTATTCAGCACAAACTAGGCTACCATAATATGTGAGGAACATGTATTTACATGTTTTTGTTTTTGAAGGAGTAATGTTTATGCGTGGTTATTGAAAAAAGTAAATTAAAAAAGTATATTAAACCTGTATTGACAAGACTTCTGGGTATTGGAGGTTGTAGACTAGAGTTTTTGTTTCAGAATTATGTAAAAAGTATGCTGCCTACTCCTTCATATAAAACAATATATTGATTTAGTTTTTGTAAGACACTTTTTGTCAAGAAACACAGTATGCGTGGAGGCGTGAATCATCATGAATAATGGGTCATTTACACCTTAGAATACAAAAGAATCGCATAATAATGACCTGAAATGACTTGCATATTAATGAGGCCTTTCAGTCAGGTAGGCTGTGAAAAAAACCCTCTGTAATAATGTCTCAGCTCATCATAAACAGCAATACTGTGAAATATTATTACAATTCAAAATAATGGTATTCTATTATATTCTTTAAAATATAATGTATTTCTGTGATACAAAGTGTCTGAACAGTTATGTTACCTCTATGGCATTTCATATAGGCTTTTAGCTTAAAAACATGCACATTTGGAGAAATATTGATGGATTCTTATATATTTATGTCAATATTTATTCAATATTTATTGTCATCACTATGAGTGCTGGATACTGTGTTTTCAATTCATACTTGCAGCCGGAGGGCGCTCTGTACACCTTTAGGCCACAAATTCATATAAAGAAGAAAAGGAACCAGGATCTAACGGCATGTCTTCTAGAGATCGCTAACCATGGCTTTAACATCCAAATAAACACTTTTCAAGACAATAAATACACAATTGAGACAATGCGTACAAGTATTGCCTCTGAATTTGCCTCTGAATAGCGCTGGCTCTGTGGGTGTGGCCGCATTAGTGGATAATGAGCTGAATCACGGACTTCTGACGTGTCTCTTTTCATACAGATTACATAAACACAGAATGTTTGTTTTCGATTTGACTTGCACGATTTAAAACCTGACATTTCAACGTTTCTTTAGACATAAGTGTCTTTTTTTTTTTTTGTCATTAGTATTCATAAGTTACAGTTCATTTTCTGAGAACTATCAGATTGGAGTTCATTCAGAGGGAGACGAGAGATCACGCTTTATGTTAGTTTTCTTTATTTTACAAAAAGCACAACATTGTGTTTTTACTCTGAGTGTACACAAATAAAAGAAGATATTCTATAGTTTCAATTGATATATTACTTGTGTCTCTATGACAAGAAATGACGGAGTATTTTAAGTCTGTTTTGCTGCAATGTGAAAAAAATCCTGCAAAACGCGCCGGCGCGTTAACAGACTCCAGAGAGTTAAGTCTCCTCAGCTTTCATTGTCAGTTGCGCTTCCTATGGTTGCTGGCAACCCGCGTCTTTGAACGAGGAGGCAGGCCAAACAATATTTTGAATTTGGACTGCAGTACCTATTTTGAACACTGGGTGTCATTCCTACATAGAGCCCCTTTAAGGCAAATAGTTGACTGTTTTTGTGGCCCAATTTAAATACTAACATATTGTATGTTTAATATATAGTTAAGGCCAAATATTATATTGCATTTATGCCACCTCCGAATATATAATGTAAAATTAAAAGTCATAAGTCACTAAAAAATACTGTGTATATATTCATAATTATCTCTTTTTTTTTTTACAGAAAATGCTGTATTCTTTACCTGTTGAAGTCATAACAGCACAGATTTATACCCAAAAAATTGAATTTTAAACTATAAATCATTACTGCGGTTCAACACTGATGCACAACTAGGTCATTGAAATCATAAATGTGCCCGCACTCATTTTAATTTGCTCATAAACTTATGCATAGTTTCTGAAATAACATTTAGGCTTGACAAATAACTTTGCAGTTGCTATTAGTGTGTGTACTATCAAGTTCACTCCTCAGACCAGCGTCTCTATATGATCCAAAAGAAAATTAGTTTTTTTTTTTTTTCCTGTCCTGCTGTGAATGAATATGTCAGAGCGATAAGGGAACCTCATTTTGTGTCTGGACGCTTGGGAACAAATAGTTGGGAGCAAATAGTTTTGAAGGGAAAAACCCCTGGGACAAATAAACATCCTTCAATGTTTGAATCACGTCCTCTAGGAACTCCTTGGGGCTAAAGAAAGCTTTTATTCAGTGATACACTTCAATTTGAATATAATTCACCTCACAAATCATCCCTCCAGACAGAGTTTAATATTCAATATTAGAAGTAAGTCTATTATTCTTTTATTTTATTTAGAGGATATGAACTGGGTTGTATGGTAGAAGAAAACTCCTGTTTTCAGCCCCAAGTTTCCATGCATCCATTCTGTGTCCCAGATTTCATGACTCAAAATATCTGACTACACGTGTCAAACCTTCAGGCATTCAACAAAAAAGCATCCATGGGGAATATCTGAGAGAAAAAAAACAAACATGTTGTGTGATTCAGGCATGCTGCACACCATCATGGTGACTAAATTCTGAATGTGTTTCAGGAAAAACATTTAAAAGCCACATTGGTTCCACTACAAACAAGCCAAGCATCAGCAGTCAGTGAATAAAATAATGATCATTTTGGAAGGAGAAACAATGAAACTATATATATATATATATATATATATATATATATATATATATATCATATTTGATTTCATATATCAAGTGTAAATGTGACCAATAAATCTGTTGATATAAAATTTAGCTTTTCTGGCTTGTGCCTTTCCCAAGGACAAACTATGATATTGCGTGAAATAACACTCAAATAAACTGACAAATTTAATATTTTAGAACAGTTTTGAGGTAAATGAGATTGTCAGTTAGATGTGGCTCTTGGTTCTGTCAGGGTCACTCAAGGACATTAACCTCTCTGGTGCGATGTTACCCTAGGGGCTTTTTGCTGTATGTTTTGGATCATTGTCTCCAGTGCACTCATGAATTACAGCACGCTTTCCTCCAGGGTTTGAGCTCCTTCCCTTTTTTAAATTTTCCAGAAGAATCCCCAAAAGACGATGCTGTCACCACCAAAATTCACTGTAGGGATAGAGCTCTGTCTGGGTTTTGCCTGAACGTATTGCTGAATATATTGCCTGCTTTCCATACCGAGTCAATAGAGGAGATGTTTTGAAGAATGGTCATGCTGCTGTGGTCCATGTAATTACAATGAATGGGGTCAAAAGCTAAATAAAAATCACACTATAAATGTACCACAAAAGTCCATATGTCTTGTGTGCTATATTCCAAGTCTCCTGAAGATATCCAATGGCTTTGTGTGAGGGAAAGAAAGAGTTTCTCTGGGTCTTTTAAAATGCCTTCATCTTAGTAATCCTGAAATTTGGTAAAATTATATATATTGTTAGAACATATTGTGGTAACAATATTATGGTACAACATATTGTTTGTTGTTTAATTAAAAGTGTTTTCATCCATCTCTTTATAATTGCATTTATGTTTACTAGGTTTGTCAAATGAAAACTGAAATGAGAAAAAAGTCAAAAGTACCAGCATTTCTGCAGTACCCATAGTACAGAGTACCAGTATATTTGGTACCCACTGATAGGCGCTACTTTCAAATGCTCTTGTTCATGTTTGGGCGCTCTAGGAGCATCAAAGATTTATATTAAAGGTGCCGTTGAACGTCTTTTTAAAAGATGTAATATAAGTCTAAGGTGTCCCCTGAATGTGTCTGTGAAGTTTCAGCCCAAAATACACCATAGATTTTTTTTATTAATTTTTTTTAACTGCCTATTCTGGGGCATCATTAAATATGAGCCGATTTAGGCTGCGGCCCCTTTAAATGCTCACGCTCCCCGCCCATGGAGCTCGCGCTTGCCTTTAACAGCATAAACAAAGTTCACACAGCTAATATAACCCTCAAAATGGATCTTTACAAAGTGTTCGTATGCATGCGTCATGTATACATCGGATCATGTGAGTATTGTATTTATTTGGATGTTTACATTTGATTCTGAATGAGTTTGAGGCTGTGCTCCATGGCTAACGGCTAATGCTACACTGTTGGAGAGATTTATAAAGAATGAAGTTGTGTTTATGAATTATACAGACTGCAAGTGTTTAATAATAAAAATAACGACGGCTCTTGTCTCCGTGAATAGAGTAAGAAACGATGGTAACTTTAACCACATTTAACAGTACATTAGCAACATGCTAACGAAACATTTAGAAAGACAATTTACAAATATCACTAAAAATATCATGTTATCGTGGATCATGTCAGTTATTATTGCTCCATCTGCCATTTTTCGCTATTGTCCTTGCTTGCTTACCTAGTCTGATGATTCAGCTGTGCACATCCAGACGTCCTGCCCTTGTCTAATGCTTGAACATGAGCTGGCATATGCAAATATTGGGGGCGTACATATTAATGATCCCGACTGTTACATAACAGTCGGTGTTATGTTGAGATTCGCCTGTTCGTCGGAGGTCTTTTAAACAAATGAGATTTATATAAGAAGGAGGAAACAATGGAGTTTCAGACTCACTGTATGTCATTTCCATGTACTGAACTCTTGTTATTTAACTATGCCAAGATAAATTCAATTTTTTAATTCTAGGGCACCTTTAACAATGTGAACGCATTGGTGTGGCCTATCAGAGTAAGTTGGTCAGAATCCGCTTAACAGAAACGAGATTCATTGTACAATTAAGACAGTTTTTTATATATACAGTAGTATATTGTAACAGGGATTTTTGCTAGAATGTAGAATTTAATGAGCTTATTCTTTTTAGAGATTGACAGCCTTAGTGATTAAAAAGGAATGACTCTTCTCTTGCTTTTTGTTTATTACCATTAAAGGGTTTGTTCACCAAAAATGTAATTTCTGTCATTAATTACTCACCCTCATGTTGTTCCAAACCCATAAGACCTTCATTCATCTTCAGAATACAAATTAAGATATTTTTGATTAAATCCAAGGGTTTCTGAACCACACATAGGCAGCAATGTCATTGCACCTTTTGAGGTCCAGAAAGGTATTAAAGACATTGTTAAAATAGTCGATGTGACTACAGTGACTACTTTTTGCATGTAAAAACAAAACAAAACTAACGACTTTATGGAAACATGAATATGATATACTACTGCAACAAAATCAGTAAATAAACGTGTTAATATCATGTTTCTATTTTCAGAAATAGGTGTTATTTATTTTGTCCCATCCACCCAAACATAAATTGGGTGAACGAGAGAGCATACTTTTGGGACAGAGCTTAAGAGCTTTGCTAATTAAGAAAATGATTAACCTTGCAATAGAGAGCCATTGTGTATGCTCTGTGTGCTCTAAACTGGTGCTTCTCAACTTCTTAATTTGTGCAACCCATGACAGTTACACATTTTTACTGATTTTGTTGCATATTCATGTTTCCATGACGTGTGTGTGAAATATATTAGCTATGACAATTTACCCTAATACACTAAGCTAAACCAAACACTAAGTTTAGCCTTGACCTTTTAATACATTCCTAACTAATCCTGATTAATTTAAGCTATTGCAGAGTAGAATGGCACCAGTGAGACATGGAGATATAGGAAGACAGAAAAAGGGAGAGCACAGGGAAAGAACAAACAAGCAGCAATTACAAAAAATACAACAAGTGGATTGAGGAAAGGATGAAGGGGGCAACTGAAGAGTACAAGGAGATAGTGGAGGCAGGGGACATACCCAAGTTAAATTTCTTGACCAGAGCCCGGAATGAGCCAAAATCAACTCCACAGAAGTGAGTGAAGGGAGTTGTGAAGCACATTGTTGGAAGTAAGCCCCACATTTCTGAGGAAGATGAGGTCCAGCTAGTAGAGCTAGTCAAAGAGCTGAGCAAGAGAGGGTTCCCCTTGAGAAAACCAGAGATGCAAGTTCTTGCTACCCAATTTGCAGAAGCCAACTGAATAAAAGACAATCCCTATAGAAAGGCAGATCACTGGTTTCAAGGCTTTCTAAGGAGATACTAAGGCATCGGTATGAGGAAGCCGGAAACCACTGTTGTGAAGTCCGTGGTTTTCCAGTAGAATTGGGATACTTTAACACTGTTGCCGCAGGTTGAAGCAACCCCAAATAACAGGACATTTAGCCCCTGGAATGCAAATTTTACCAGGGGAACCCCAACAAAAACATGGATTTTACCCCCCGGAATGCGATTTTTCCCAGGAGACCCCCAATTGGGGCGCAATTGGGCTAGATTTGAGTAGCAATTAGGTGGGTTAGGTGGGCAGCCCTGCCGGAGACACTCTTTTCTACCCAAGCAGCCTGCTATAACCCTGTTTCTATGCGAAAATGGCTTGCTTTATACAGCAAAATTATTATGAGCTTGAGCTCCAAGACACATGAAACAGAGAGCAAGAGTTGTGGCTGAAGTAGGACCGTCATGCTTTGACATCACTGCAAATGCAAGGGCAGAAACAACAATGTCTCAGTGCAGCAGGAGAGTATGGGCCACTACTTGTCATATTCAAAGGCAAAAGGCAAAAGGCTGAATGGTGTTTTGGGGCACCAATCAATACCCTTGTCAGAATGTCAGACAATGATTGGATCAACTCTGAGGTGTTTTTGGACACTCATAGCTCACCTGCACAAAGAAGATCCCCTATCCACATGTGCTTCTCACACAGCAGCCATGTGTTTAACATTGAGTTCCTTACTCTTATGAGAGTGCCTCACTCCTCATACAACACACATTCTCCTGCCAGCTGACAGGGCATTCTTCAAAAGCTTGAAGCATCACTGGAACCTGGAGGGCCGGATCTACACCAGAGAAACGGTGGAAGGAAGCTTCAGAGATCCCTCGTCCTGCCTCTGCCCTTAAAGGCCTGTAAAAATGCAGCCACGCCACAGAATACACAAGCAGTGGGATACCCACTAGATACCACCAAGCTCTTTTTCTCCTAATTTGTCATCAGAATGGAATGCAGTTCCAAGACCCCTCAGCATCCTCAGCCAAGCCCTCGTCCTGGTAATACTTTGTCAAACACTCTTCCACACCCTTGTCAAAGCTTTGTTGACCTGGTTAATACATACCCAACCATGAGCATGCTAGCATAAGTAAGTGGTCAAAACCCCCAAGCTTCCACCTCACAAGCAACACACACTTTGAATATCTGGCAAGCAAGTCCAAAGGAAAAGGAAATCAAATAACCCAAAAAGCCAAGAAGGAAGAGTCATGTGTGGATTGTATGCAGCAATATATGGACACAGAAGACCCTAAAAATCACCTCCTTCACCTGCAAGGACTGTCTGTTTTTGGTCTGTGCCACGATACCAGTTAAAATTAATGAGCTCTTAATTAGCAGATTTTAATGTCTTATTCTGCATGACCATATTCTACATCCCTTATCCCTACCCTATATCTAAACATAACCACTACAACAAAGACCTTACTTTCTATCAATAAGCAGTTATCAGGTGTTTATTGAGGGACAACTCCTCATTAATAGTGACTATGTGTTTCCTAATCTAAAGTGTTACTAATATTCTTACACTAGACAAAATCAATGATAAGATGTGCTGTCCCAATCACCCAAATGTTACCAAAAAAAACAGGTTTTGGCTTAGTTTATGTAAAAGGTTATATCACACCACTTTTCAATACGATACACAGCAAAATCCCCAGTTAAATCAACTCTGGTCAGAGAACATATGGTCCCTCTCTACATAGAATTAAAATAACACTGAAGCAGAGTTAAAGTTAATGAGATAATATGCTGTTTGTGGAGTTGTTTAATCAGATCTTGAGAGATTTAATGTCTTTTATCTTCAGTTGATTTCATCTAAGGCTGTGGCAGGAAGTCCTTTGTAGTTATTGTGTTTCTCTTCAGTGATTCTGCTTGTTAACAGCAGGTGTTCATCACTAATGCTCAATCATCACTTAATCTCATTACCTTTAACTCTGCTTCAGTGTTACTTTAACACCATATAGAGAGGGACCATATGTACTCTGAGCAGAGTTGATTTAACTCTGGGGATTTTGTGGTGTATAACCTTGTTTTCTCCTAAAATGGATAGGTCCACATCTTCAGTATTATAGAAATGTGTCATATATTGGGCAGATGTTTTTTTAATATATGGCAAGAAACCTTACAAAATGTGAAAATTCAAATCACCCTTAATTCACCGCTATTTATTAAATACTCTTTTTGCAGATTGAATCAAATTTCTTGACCAATCAGAGCAGATTTTGATGCAATGACTTCACTGACATTTTCAGGAAATGGTGACATTTGTGAAGGCAAATTAACATTTAAATCATTAACATATTTATAAAATAATTATTTAAATTAATTTAAATTAACCATATTTTCCTGTAAGTAAATATTTATAAATGTTCTTCAATATTAGTATTAAAAGAAAATAAGAAAGTAAAATAAGAATAAAGAATAAGAAATATGTTGTTTTTCCTTTCCTCTTATAGAACCATGATTGCTCTTTTTTATTTCTTTTGTGCTCATTTAATTAACAGAACCCCAGAATCAATCCTGAGTAGTAATAAAAACCAATACACATTATGGGACCACCACATCCCCTCAATTATTCATATTAGTGATCAGAGATATACAAAGTTCTGACATGAAACTCTAGATAGCACAGGATGATAGGTCCTTAACTGAATCTGCTTGCAGTCACAGTTTTAACAGAGTTCAAACAAATATTTAGCGTAATGGAGCCAATATAATTGGAACAATAGATACTGATATATAAATGAGAAAGTCACCATGAATGAGAAAAAACCACGTGGTCAAGAACATTATATGATTTCACTCTTTTATATGATATTAAAATACCAAAAGGGAAAGTTCACATAATGTGGTCATCAGTGCAAATCATGCGGATCGTAAAACTATGGCCATCCCTCAGGCAAAATCGCTCAAAAAACTTTTCATCTTTTAAATTCCTTTTTCATTACACAGTAAATTTACAAATAATGTGACAAAGTTCAGCATCATTTACTTATATCAGTAGTAAAGTCATAAAGGACACAAATGTGTCACAATTGGCCTGTTTCCAGAGAATGGCCCATCTGGCCTCGGAATGAAGTACTCTGTGTAATGGCCATCAAGGTGAGCTCAGCAGAATCTTATACAACTCTTCGCTACACTGAGGTGTAATATTCCAATCAATATACTGTTTTTGTATCCAGTCCATATTTCCTACGTACCTACATTAAATATTTACAAAGTACACCCAACTTAGTATGACACTGAGTAAAGAAAGCAGTGACATTGCTCAACATAGCACTCACCTTGTAAAGAGGTAATGCCCAGCTCACAGATCACTGACTCTGTCCAATCTCTCCTTAACCGTTTCAAGAAGAGATCCCATTAGACAAGGATCTGTGATCTGAGAGTCTTTTAGCTCACATTCTGCTGATAAATGTTACGCTGATAAAATAATGAACAAGAAAAGCACTATCATAAATGTAAAGGAAAAGCAGAATATCCAAGCAGTTTTTTTTTTTCATATAACGAAAGTGAAAAGAAACTAAAGCTGTGAAGCCCCAACATGACAAAACACCATAAAAGTATCATAAAACTATAATAAAAGTAGTCTATATGACTCATGTAGTACATTTAATGTCTCCTGCAGTCATATAATAGCTCTGAGTAAGAAACAGTACCAACTTTAACTATTTATTAACTGAAAATCTTCCCTTCTGCTGCAGCTCTCACATCATAGGGGGTGTTTACTCCTGGTATTAAGATGTGTTTTTGCCGCAAGTAGACGAGGGAGACACAATCCCGTTTACACCTGGTGTCTCTTTTGTCCACTTTCAACACACTGATTTCTTCGAGAGAAGGATCTATGGGTGGGTAAATGTATGGGCTTTTTCAGATCTTTCGATCTAATGGACGAAATAAGCTCGCGCAATTTACATATGAACGTCCCCGGAGACGTCGGAAAAACATACGGAGAGCAGCAGCTTTCGTTTTTGCTCTGATAGCCGTAAGACCATGGCAAATGCGGTGAGTGCGTGTTAGAAATCAGGAATGGTGAGAGAACATTGTGCTTGGTACATTTTTCATCTTCAAAACAAACTTGGGTCTTCAGCCGACAAAGTTTAAATCCCGTCTGGCTAGCGCGCTTCCCATAATGTTTACGCATTAGGGCAGTCTTTAGTGGCTGTTCGAACACATTCGACCATATGAGCGTCTACACTACAAAAGCAACCCGGTCGAATGCCTTTTCAGCTACCTCTGGAAGTGGTCGAAAGTGGCTCAAAACATTTTAGACCCCATTTACAGCTGTATTTAGCGCCATCCACTTGTGACCCGATTGACCAAAATGCATCTTAATGCCAGGTGTAAACTGGGCCTAAATGTGGCCCTTTGATGTCAAGTGGCATTGATACTCCATTTTGACACTTGTTTTAAAACTATGAGGCCAAAGGAGCTGAGATTTGAATAGAATCTACACATACTGCAATCATCAAATTCAGAATGCAGTTCTTCATCAATTTAATATCATTCAATTACAGCTAGTGTGTCACAGGTTATGAACTCATAGGGTCGTAGTGTGGTACAGTAATTCAGGAGAACACAAATCTGACCTCTTTTCTCTTGAACTAACTGTGAAACCCTCTGCCCTTCTTGAGCGCCTTAAAGGGTTAGTTCACCCAAAAATGAAAATTCTGTCATTTATTACTTACCCTCATGCCGTTCCACACCCGTAAGACCTTCGTTAATCTTCGGAACACAAATTAAGATATTTGAGTTGAAATCCGATGGCTCCGTGAGGCCTGCATAGGGAGAAATGACATTTCCTCTCTCAAGATCCATAAAGGTACTAAAAACACATCTAAATCAGTTCATGTGAGTACAGTGGTTCAATATTAATATTATAAAGCGACGAGAATATTTTTGTTGTGCCAAAAAACCCCAAAATAATGACATATATAGTGATGGCCGATTTTAAAACACTGCTTCAGGAAGCGTCGAAGCATAATGAATCAGCGTGTCGAATCACCTGTTCGGAGCGCCAAAGCCATGTGATTTCAGCAGTTTGGCGGTTTGACATTGATCCGAATCATGATTCGATACGCTGATTCATAACGCTCCAAAGCTTCCTGAAGCAGTGTTTTGAAATCGGCCATCACTAAATAAGTCATTATTTTGTTTTTTTGTTTTTATTCTCGTCGCTTTATAATATTAATATTGAACCACTGTACTCATATGAACTGATTTAAATATGTTTTTAGTACATTAATGGATCTTGAGAGAGGAAATGTCATTGCTGGCTATGGAGGCCTCACAGAGCCATCGGATTTCAACTAAAATATCTTAATTTGTGTTCCGAAGATGAACGAAGGTCTTACGGGTGTGGAACGGAATGAGGGTAAGTAATAAATGACAGAATTTTCATTTTTGGGTGAACTAACCCTTTATTAATGTTGTGTGTTGTCATTGATATAATGGAATACTGCTCATATATTCCTCAGGACTAATCATTTTAAACAGCCAAGGTCAAAATCTCAGTGCACCAAAATGATGGATGGCACCTATTTACAGCTTTTCTCCATTTATAACTGGGACAATAAGACCGGTTTACGCTAACTTAACCACCAATACATCACCTCTATATTGAAATGTGCTGTGGCGGTAAATAGGCTATAATCCATAATTAATAATAGGCTGGCGAGCTAATGCTGTAAACGACAAAAAGTCATCAGGTCATTGTGGAAAATCAATGCTCCTGATGCCCTCGCAGGACGTCGGTGGTGGACAAACAGGGTGTCTGCTTGACTTTCAGCAGTACTGTTGTCTCCCAACAGAGGTCAGAGCTTTCATTAGTCCATTCAAACCACAAACACAAGGACACACTATCAGCGCTGGGATCTATCAATGCACACGGCACCTAGGCCAGTGTTGTTGTTGGGAATTGTGTGCTATCACATGAGATCAGATGTGGCTCAAGCAGGATTACGCTGGATGAGGAACCGCTCACACAGAGGACGTGACAGCCCTGGCGTGTCTTCAAACCCCATCACCTGTGTGTTAACTATCTGTGAGCCATAGTGTGTGTAATAGACCAGCACAGCATACACCGTACACAGACGATTCGGCAACTAGAGGGTCCCTCAGAGTCTCCCAACAGATGGATGCATGTAACACTTACAAAATAACAAAATGATAATAAACCCTAAAAACAGACATTGTTTAGCTTTCCATATGAGCCCAAAAGATGAGCATTTTAATACAACTGCAATACTGCCATCTGCTGGACACCCTGAGATTTTAGTTTTTAGACTTACTAGTCTGAAATTTTGAATGCAACAAGACATCTACTCTGAATAAGACCCTCAAATATTTGTTTCTGTCAGAGGATCAACTATATATTTGCACTATGCATGACATCAGTATTATGCTTTTATGCTATTAAGTGAAGCAATTTAGAAACATAAAATGTTAAAAACAATAACAATAAAAAAGATCATTTAATGGATTGAAAACAAACCCAGTCATTATTATATTTGACACTTTACATTTGGGAATTCAGTAACATTTTGTTTTGACATAATAAAGCAACTGTAAGACATGCACTTTGGATATCTGATAAATAAATAAATGCGAAACATCAATGAGTGTTGCAGGCATTGTGCTATACCTTTCCAAAGACATTTCTAAAACTGATCAGCATAAACCCCTAAACCAAACTACTGTGATGATAAAAAAAAAACAAAAAAAAAACAGTATCTTGACTTCTCTTTATTCTAGGCTCTATATGTGTCTTCCATTTGCTTCACTCTTTTATAAACAGCATCTATTTGAACAAGGTCTCTGTTAGTGCTCAAAGCAATCTGTCTGAATTCCCACGGTGCACTAAATATACATGAGGAATTGCCTAGCCCTTTGTCTGTGCTTATTATAACTCGATTATTCATATCCGAGTCGTGCTAGATCTGTGTCACTAATAATAACTGATTCTGTTTACATGAGCAACACTGCACGAAAAAGAAACCTGATGCTTTTCCATTCACTTAAAATTTTTCAGGTTTTTTTTTTATTCTTCCACTTTGTTTTAATTAATTTTTTAGAGTAAAGGTTTTAAATGAAAGCACATTTTATCTTCTATTTAAAATTATTATGAATTATTACGACATTTCACTTTATTATTCACATACGGGTAGACTAATACAGTATCTACCTTGTAATAAGGTGTTTTATCATTAAAGCTGCAGTCCGCAACTTTTTTTGTGTTAAAGATTTACAAAAATTATATAATGAGAATATACAACATGAATCCATTTACCAAACCGTGGTTTTGTCTTATCCTGAATCATTATGGTACACGTATAATAAGTGTTTATATTCGGACTATTTCAGACCAGACTGGTAGGACTCGCCACAGAGTATCACAGTAACTGCGTGACTCGCCATAGACATACATGGAGAAAAGTAGCTCCGGCTAGAATGTTCCTCCACAAGATGCGTGCAGTTCTGTTTATTAACCAGTAGAGGGCCAAAAATCGCAGACAGCAGCTTTAAATAAGCATATATGCATGTACAGCATACAGTACTGCTTGAAAGTTTGTGAACGCCTTGCAGAATCTGCAAAATAAGAGGGATCATAAAAAATGTATGTTATTTTTTAATTAGGACTCTCCTGAATAAGATATTTTACAGAAAAGATTTTTACATATAGTCTACAAGATTAAAAAAGCAGAAAATGTCCCCGCTCAAAAGACAACACAAATTAAGATATTTTTGATGAAATCCGAGAGGTATATGACTCATCCGTAGACAGCAATATAATCAACACTTTCAAGGTCCAGAAAGGTACTAAAGACATCAATAAAACAGTCGACGTGACTGTAGTGGTTCAACTTTAATTTTATGAAGTGACTAGAATTCTTTTTGTGCGCAAAAACAAAAAAATGACTTTACTCAACAATTTTTTCTCTTCCCTGTGACGAAGTGTGAAAGCATAGCGAAGGCTTCCGTGTTTATGTTCGAACGCTGGCACAGTATTGGCCAAAGCTGATCACATGAGCAGCATGACGTATGTGTGTGATGTTGTCGCAGGAGACGGCCAATAAGGAGTCTGTGTTCTGAACATGGAGGCGCATGACATAAACAACGTATGAGAATGACACAGAAGAGAAGAGATTGTTGAATAAAGTCGTTATTTTTGTTTTGTTTTTGAGCACAGAAAGTATTCTTGTCACTTCATAAAATTAAGGTTGAACCACTGCAGTCCCATCGACTGTTTTAATGATGCCTTTAGTACCTTTCTGGACCTTGAAAGTGGTGGTTAAATTGCTGTCTATGGACGAGTCATATACCTCTCGGATTTCATCAAAAATATCTTAATTTGTGTTCCGAAGATGAACGAAGGTCTTACGGGTGTGGAAGGACATGAGGGTGAGTAATAAATGACATTATTTTCATTTTTGAACTGCCCAACGTTCTTCAGAAAAATCCTCCAGGTCCTGCAGATTCTTCAGTTTTCCAGCATTTTTTGCATATTTGAACACTTTCCAGCAGTGACTGTATGATTTTGAGATCCGTCTTTTCACACTGAGGACAACTGAAGGACTTCCACCTTGAAACCTTTGAAAGTCTTTGAAGAAATACTGAAATATACAGTTGTAAGAAAATGTATGTGAACCACTTGCAGAATCTGTGAAAATCTTTAACAAAATAAGAGAGATCATACAAAATGCATGTTATTTTTTGTTTAGTACTGTCCTGAGTAAGATATTTTACATAAAAGATGTTTACATATAATCCACAAAAAGAATGGCCCCAGAAGGAAACACGATGCATTAAGAGTTGGGGGGTGAAAACTTTTGAACAGGATGAAGATGTCAAAATTTTTCTTATTTTATTGAAATATCATTGCTTTTCATTTAGTACTGTCCTCCGGAAGCAACAGAAGAAAAAATAAGTACAATTTACCTTAATATTCAAATTCAAAAGTTTTCACCCCCCAACTCTTAATGCATTGTGTTTCCCTCTGGAGCATCAGTGAATGTTTGAATCTTTTTTAATAGTTGTGTTTGAGTCCCTCAGTTGTCCTCAGTGTGATAAAATGGATCTGAAAACCATACAGTCACTGCTGGAAAGGGTTCAAATATGCAAAAAATGCTTAAAAACTGAAGAATCTGCAGGACCTGAAGGATTATTCTGAAGAGCAGAGCTCAGTTTAACTGCTCAGAACAAACAAGGGACTCATGAACAACCATCACAAAACAAACAAACAAACAAACAAAAACAGTTGTAGATCATCCAGGTAACCACACACAGTATTGAGAATCAATGGTTCACATACTTATGAATGGGGTTATTTTAATAAATTCAGCTTCTTTTTTTTCTTGTGGACTATATGTAAACATCTTTTATGTAAAATATCTTACTCAGGACAGTACTAAACAAAAAATAACATGCATTTTGTATGATCTCTCTTATTTTGTTAAAATTTTTCACATTTCCACAGATTCTGCAAGTGGTTCACTTTTTCTTACAACTGTATTTCACTCAGTTTTAGCAATGATAATAACACAGTTTCTTTGATTGTGTTATCAGCATGCTCACGCTTTTTTTAAATTTTTTTTATTTTACAGATGTGACAATGAAAATTTCCAAGCACCTGTTCCGAAGAGAGCCAAGGCAAACCAGCAGGCAAGCAACAGGCAGTCCACTCTGTCATAGAAGACAGAGACTGATGTTGACATGTTTCCAGGACTCTGCGATTCCTGCCCGCACATGAAACTGGACCACAACTGAGCTCTGCTGTGTCACATGTGTCACACAGTGGTGTGTCACCGATAGCAGCACCACAAATGGACCAGTAGTGACCACATACCAGTTCCAGGACCTGAGCTGACCTCCGATGACAAGAATGTTGCGACGGTTGGTCATCGGAGCTGTGTGCACTGCAAAGCAGTGTGTGGTAAAAGCAATTTACACCATGGAAATGCCAGGCATGCAATGTTCACTTATGTCTTCAGTTGAACAGGAACTGTTTTCAAGAGTGCCACAAAGATGTGTGACTGTGTTCAGATGTGTGTGCTCTGATGACCACCTCCCACTGACCATTGAGCTGGCCAAGAACATCAGTGTCTTTCTTTTAATTAAGTATTTCTTTTAATTTTGATGATTATAACTGACAACTAAGGAAAATCCCAAATTCAGTATCTCAGATACAATATACAAAGAAAGGTTTTTTTAGAAATCTTGGCCAACTGAAAAGTATGAACATGAAAAGTATGAGCATGTACAGCACTCAATACTTAGTTGGGGCTCCTTTTGCCTGAATTACTGCAGCAATGCGGCATGGCATGGAGTCGATCAGTCTGTGGCACTGCTCAGGTATGAGAGCCCAGGTTGTTCTGATAGTGGCCTTGAGCTCTTCTGCATTGTTGGGTCAGGCATATCGCATCTTCCTCTTCACAACACCCCATAGATTTTCTATGGGGTTAAGGTCAAGCGAGTTTGCTGGCCAATTAAGTACAGGGATACCATGGTCCTTAAACCAGGTACTGGTAGCTTTGGCACTGTGTGCAGGTGCCAAGTCCTGTTGGAAAATGGAATCTGCATCTCCATAAAGTTGGTCAGCAGCAGGAAACATGAAGTGCTCTAAAACTTCCTGGTATACGGCTTCGTTGACCTTGGACCTCAGAAAACACAGTGGACCAACACCAGCAGATGACATGACACCCCAAACCATCACTGACTGTGGAAAGCACTGGACCTCAAGCAACGTGGATTGTGTGCCTCTCCTCTCTTCCTCCAGACTCTGGGACCCTGATTTCCAAAGGAAATGCATCAGAGAACATAACTTTGACCACTCAGCAGCAGTCCAGTACTTTTTGTCTTTAGACACTTCTGACGCTGTCTGTTGTTCAAGAGTGGCTTGACACAAGGAATGTGACAGCTGAAACCCATGTCTTGCATAAGTCTGTGCGTAGTGGTTCTTGAAGCACTGACTCCAGCTGCAGTCCACTCTTTGTGAATCTCCCCCACATTTTTCAATGGGTTTTGTTTCACAATCCTCTCCAGGGTGCGGTTATCCCTATTGCTTGTACACTTTTATCTACCACATCTTTTCCTTCCTTTCGCCTCTCTATTAATGTGCTTGGACACAGAGCTCTGTGAACAGCCAGCCTCTTTTGCAATGACCTTTTGTGTCTTGCCCTCCTTGTGCAAGGTGTCAATGGTCGCCTTTTGGACAACTGTTAAGTCAGCAGTCTTCCCCACAGAAGAACTACAGAACTAGACTGAGAGACCATTTAAAGGCCTTTGCAGGTGTTTTGAGTTAATTAGCTGATTAGAGTGTGGCACCAGGTGTCTTCAATATTGAAACTTTTCACAATATTCTAATTTTCTGAGATACTGAATTTGTGATTTTCCTTAGTTGTCAGTTATAATCATCAAAATTAAAAGAAATAAACATTTGAAATATATCAGTCTGTGTGTAATGAATGAATATAATATACAAGTTTCACTTTTTGAATGGAATTAGTGAAATAAATCAACTTTTTGATGATATTCTAATTACATGACCAGCACATGTATATGTCTTAAGTTTTAAAGTATTTTTGTTAAGTACAATAAAACATTAAAATCTTTAAATCTCCTCACAATCTTTGTTCAGGCTGCTTCATAGCATTCCACTTTGATGGGTCATTAGCCACTGGGGGAGTGTCTTCTGTCTCCCCTGGTGTGAATCACATAAATATTCATGGAAATCAACACTCCCACGTATACAGCAGCGCTGACACAAAAACTGTGGCCTGTTGCACAAAGCCGGTTTCAGTTTCTACCCAGGTAAGTTCAAGATTAGTTTGAGCAAACTCTTGTTTTTCGGGCTTAGGAAGGTGGATTTGTTTTTAGTGGGGTTCATTGCTATGGTAACTTACGCTACACGGCTAACCTGCTCCGAAGCATATTTTATTCTGAGTTAGAAATCACAAACCAAAACTCGACCAATCAACAATAACGCAATGCAATAAAGCCACTCCCCCATATCTCTCGCTCCAAATTAAATCAGTTTATAGTGAAAACATTTTAGTGACAAAACTGCTCAACATTTGCTGTTAATTATTCATTATATTTATATTAAATGAATTAAAATTATGAATAATTCATGACATATTCATATAATTAGGCCTATTATATTAATTGACAATATTAAACTTTGCTTTTAAGTTAAAATAAATATAATACATGCATAATATATAAAGCTTTTAAACAGATTAAGCTTACATGTATTCTTTTGAGCTCTTTGTGAAACTATTAATTATTTGGCCTATCTGTTTGATTCACAAGCATTGATATAGTCAGATATTTTTTTCAGCTGCCTTCTCAAACTTTCACTGCAGCAGTGTTTATTCCTCCTTTGTAAATGTGTTTAATTTCATATTTTTTCATAACAATCTCTTAATCTTCGGAAGAGACACGAATTGCGCGATTCTCTCGCGAGAAGCGAATCAAACTGACGTTCTCCTTGTTCCATGTGATTGGCTGTTTGCTGCACGTGTCACACTTTCAGGTGCACTCGCTTTGCAAACTCTGGATTAAACCTGAATTGACCAAGAAAGTTTATACCGAGCGTTGTGCAACAGTTGATCCTGATTGGATTTACCAGGTTGGATTTATCTGGATTTGTCAAATCCAAATCTACTCAACTAGCTTCATGCAACAGGCCACTGACTTACAAAATTTAAATAATTATATTGTTGTTTGTGTTGAAGTGTTCAGAATAATTGTGTAGTCAAAATTCTAGCATGCATAAACTTTATTTTCGGGGGAAAAAAAAAAAAAGAAAAAAAAAAAGCAAACATGTATATCTATTTTGCTCACATATTATTGTAGCAGAGTTTGTGCTGAATAAAGCAAAATTACATGTTGGCCAATAGTATGTTATAAGTAGCTGAAATAAGCACAAATGTCAGGGCATGTCAAAACATCTCAAGTGCCCCAGAATCACTCAGACCCCTGGGGGTTAACAGTATTACAGTAATGAGAATTGCTATACATTTTTCAGGATGGTAATGAGACCTTTAGGGAGAAATGTGCTTAACTGACATTAAAATAATGTTACAATTCAGAGATAACAAACAGTAACAGTAACAAACTAAGGGCACATGACTGTTCGCAATAATAATGCAATTATATGATCTGTAATCAATAAGTCTTGGCTATGGCAATGTTTATAAATAAAGTTTTAAAATTAATTTTGTGCTTTTTGCCTCTGGCCTTTATTAAAGATTAATTTGCAATCAACAACGACAAAAAAAAAGAAAGAAAAAAAAAACGTTTTTTGCTTGTCACACAGTTCCTGATTAAGTTCCTTTAGTTCCTATGATGAAACAAAACATCTTGATTTCAGTTTAAATCTACTGAACTCAACCAAAGTAAAAACAGTCCCTTTTGTTATTAGGACTTGAGCTGTGTGTGTGATCACTAATATGAGGGGAAACTCCAACGCTATCTCATGACCATTTCGTACGTATTTTACGAGGTGGCTAACTCTGAGGCTTATGTGAGCTTCAGTTCCATTAACTGCAGCTGTTGTACCAGAAAACCTGGAGCAGTTCTACAGCTCTGGATTAAAGCGTTTGGAGCAGCAGTTGGAAACATTCGGAAGCCAAATGAAACTCATCAACATCACAACAGCCAAATTTGAGAGTCACACGCTCTTGTGTGATGTGATTGGCTGTGAGAGGGGGATGTTGCATCAGTCACCATCCGGCCGTGAAGGAGGAATGCTCGGGTGTTGCTGGGAGACAACTGTTCATTTTGGGTTGTCACAGTGTAGTAAGGCTAGTCTAGGTGGAGGTTTTATTTGTTTATTTGTGCAGAGAATATGTATTGTTTTAGTGAAATCTTGGAAATCAGTAATGCAAGACAAGTGACAAGTGTACAAAAATTAGATAGAAAATTACATAAAAAATAAGAGCAAACACTTATATTCAAGATGCAATCTATGAAAAAGTGTTAATATCTTGCTACTGGGAATTGTTAAAAATGATCTGAAAATATGAAAAAAACGAAAAGCTCATTAAGAATTGAGAACAACTGATTGATTGATTGATTGATTGATTGATTGATTGTGACCCTTTTCTCTTGAACATAGATGGCACATTTGTGAAATTTACTCAGCCAAGTCAGTTTTCAGGTTAATTTATCTAATTTTTATGTCCCTGGAAAATAGTGATATATAGCATTATTTTGAATATCAAAGGTTTTTGTATCTATGTTAATGTCATTCTTACCCCAGTAGTGGATAATTATAAATTTTTTGCTATGACCACTAAATTAGCAAATGTCAATTTATTTGTTTTAAAACAATAAACAAGTAGGTCTAATTAATACTGAGTAAAGATTCAGAAAAATGGCCACTAGTTAGTATCTATAGTTTTCTCTCCAACGAAAATAGTTCCTGATGAATAATTCCTTAGCTACAGAACGTCAATGAAGTGTGTTACACTCAGTTTGTTTCTCAGCCAGCAGATGTCGTAATCTCCAAAGAGATGAAGTGCCATTACAAGCAACAGATTTTTGTTTATTTTCAAATGTGTGAATTTTAATTATTTTAAAATGTTGGATCAGCATCATAAAATGGTCATCATACAGATTCTTCCTTTAAAAAAGTTTTAAAAACATCTGACCTCATGAAGTTGGCTGAGAGAATGTGAATGTGGAGATCTAGAAGCAGCTCATAGGGGGCTTTCACACTGGGCACGTTTGCCACGGAATCTGAGTAGCCTACGTTGGTTCCAGGCGCACCCGGGTCAAGATATTGTTATTTTTTAAGTGAACAACACTTGCATCTAATGTACACTGCTCAACACATCAGATCTCAATGGGGAAAAATATCATGCTGGATATCTACAAACCCAATTCCAAAAAAGTTGGGGCATTGTACAAATTGTGAAAAAAAACAGAATGCAATGATGTGGAAGTTTCAAATTTCAATATTTTATTCAGAATACAACATAGATGACATATCAAATGTTTAAACTGAGAAAATGTATCATTTTAAGGGAAAAATAAGTTGATGTTAAATTTCATGGCATCAACACATCTCAAAAAAGTTGGGACAAGGCCATGTTTAGCACTGTGTGGCATCCCCTCTTCTTTTTATAACAGTCTGCAAACGTCTGGGGACTGAGGAGACAAGTTGCTCATGTTTAGGAATAGGAATGTTGTCCCATTCTTGTCTAATACAGGCTTCTAGTTGCTCAACTGTCTTAGGTCTTCTTTATCGCATCTTCCTCTTTATGACGCGCCAAATGTTTTCTATGGGTGAAAGATCTGGACTGCAGGCTGGCCATTTCAGTACCCGGATCCTTCTTCTACGCAGCCATGATGTTGTAATTGATGCTGTATATGGTCTGGCATTGTCATGTTGGAAAATGCAAGGTCTTCCCTGAAAGAGACGACATCTGGATGGGGGCATATGTTGTTCTAGAACTTGGATATACCTTTCGACATTGATGGTGCCTTTCCAGATGTGTAAGCTGCCCATGCCACATGCACTCATGCAACCCCATACCATCAGAGATGCAGGCTTCTGAATTGAGCGCTGATAACAACTTGGGTTGTCCTCTTGGGTTGTCCTCTTTAGTCTGGATGACATGGCATCCCAGTTTTCCAAAAAGAACTTCAAATTTTGATTCGTCTGACCACAGAACAGTTTTCCACTTTGCCACAGCCCATTTTAAATGAGCTCAGAGAAAACGCCTGTGCTTCTGGATCATGTTTAGATATGGCTTCTTTTTTGACCTATAGAGTTTTAGCCGGCAACGGCGAATGGCACGGTGGATTGTGTTCACCAACAATGTATTCTGGAAGTATTCCTGAGCCCATGTTGTGATTTCCATTACAGTAGCATTCCTGTATGTGATGCAGTGCCGTCAAAGGGCCCGAAGATCACGGGCATCCAGTATGGTTTTCCGGCCTTGACCCTTACGCACAGAGATTGTTCCAGATTCTCTGAATCTTTGGATGATATTATGCACTGTAGATGATGATAACTTCAAACTCTTTGCAATTTTTCTCTGAGAAACTCCTTTCTGATATTTTTCATCGCAGCATTGGGGGAATTGGTGATCCTCTGCCCATCTTGACTTCTGAGAGACACTGCCACTCTGAGAGGCTCTTTTTATACCCAATCATGTTGCCAATTGACCTAATAAGTTGCAAATTGGTCCTCCAGCTGTTCCTTATATGTACATTTAACTTTTCTGGCCTCTTATTGCTACCTGTCCCAACTTTTTTGGAATGTGTAGCTCTCATGAAATCCAAAATGAGCCAATATTTGGCATGACATTTCAAAATGTCCCACTTTCAACATTTGATATGTTATCTATATTCTATTGTGAATAAAATATAAGTTTATGAGATTTGTAAATTATTGCATTCCTTTTGTATTCACAATTTGTACAGTGTCCCAACTTTTTTGGAATCGGGTTTGTATACTGATATGGACTGGGTCATGTGTTAGGAATGAAAGGATGCCAAATTGTTTGATGGAAATGAAAATTATCAGTCTACAGAGGACTGAATTCAAAGACACCCCGAAAATCAAAGTGAAAAAATGATACAGCAGGCTAGTCCATTGTGCTGAAATTTCATTGCAACAACTCAAAATGGTACTCAGTAGTTTGTATGGCCCCCACGTGCTTGTATGCATGTCTGACAATGTCGGGGCATGCTCCTTATGAGACGACGGATGGTGTACTGGGGTATTTTTTGAGCAGCGTATATGTGTTGCAAGAAGGCGGCTTTCTGCTTCTTGCAAATGAACTCTTTTGAGGATACAGCGGATTGCGAGCCATTCATTTGACGCTCAGACTGCATTCACTATGCGCAATTACACTGGATGCTCACTCTCACTTGTATCCCAGATAAATCATCACCATTGTCATCCCTACATGTTTTATTTAACGAATGAAGTCGTCATCAGCTAAAACGCATGCACATGTTATTTTACTTCCTGAACAAAAGCGCACTCAAGTCTGAGTTGCTTTCACATTCATGCGAATCGCAATAGTATTGAATAGTGTTGTAATGTATATCTGAGAGTGAAACAGCTTCTCGAACAAGAATAAATGTAGGGCAGGACTTGATTTGATGGTTGTGGTTTGCTATTGCTGTGATGTCATATGAGTGACAGGTTGTCCCGCCCCCACGCCAGTAAACATTATCATAGAAGAGAAGTCACTGCAAGAGGGAGGGGAAGTTACTGAAATATTCATTAAAAATATAAAATATAACAATATTTACGTTCGTGATTCGTCAAGTTTTTCCGGTGGTGAGGGGGAAATATAGATGAAATATAGATGAAATATATATATATATATATATATATATATATATATATATAATAATAATAATATATGCAATATAGATGAAATATTTGATTTAGCAGTGGTATTGCTGTGGATTTCATGTTTTTCAGTATTTGTTTTTGTAATGTTGCCGTTTTCTAAATTTACATAATTTTAAGTAAATATGTTTTAAAATCATAAGATGTGATTATGTTTTATTCAGTGTTACTATCAGCAAACACTGACAGGTACATTAGTGTTAGTATTTTGAAGTGTCCACACATTGCACTTTAAAAAGAATCTGTTGAGGCTCTTGTTGGTGAATAGAATATATTTTTTGAAATATATTTTTTCTTTGTATCTGTCAAAATAGTACAAGATTTTCCTACAATATATGTGACATCAAATAAGGGTTAGCACAAAAGTAATCTAAATGTAATCCAAAAGTAGTCAGATTACATTACCAAAAATGTGTAACCTAAGAGATTATATTACTGATTACAAATGTTGTAATGTAATTTGTAATCAGTAACTGAACCCCAGTGAAGTCCACTATATGGACAAAAATCCTGGAATGTTTTCCTCAAAAACCTTAATTTCTTTTCGACTGAAGAAAGAAAGACATACATATCTTGGATGACATGGGGGTGAGTAAATTATCAGGAAATTTGAATCCTTAATGCTGTAAATAATGTTCAGTTTCTTCCATAGACCGATCGCTTCGCTTCTTAAGACCTCATTGTATTGTTAGGAACCACAGGTATTAATTTTGTTTTGTCTGCATATTTTTTTGAATCTCAAATTGACGGCACCCATTGACTTCCATTATATGAATCACAGAGGACCACTTTTTCAGCTAAAAATGTTCTTTACTGAAGAAAAAAAGACACCTACATCTTGGATGGCCCGAGGTTGAGTAAATTAACAGCACATTTTCATTTTTGGGTGAACTATCCCTTTAAGCAGACAGTCTACTAATACTCTAATGAGAGTTAGTTGACATGTAGTTGCAAAGTTACTTATAGTTAGTAGAATCTCTGAAGCGGACCATTGAAATATGGCTGTTACCGACTTAACCATTAACACACATTTAATATGGAACCTTATTTTTCCAAAACTCCTCAAAGCACAAAAAGTGAGACAACTCTTACAATTGATGAACTTCCATCAATCAACTTTAATAGATCATAAGATGATGTAAAAACTACATTGGCATATGTAAGACAAACACTCTTCTATATGTACTATCCACTGGACAGTCCCCTTCAAAATGACAAAGAAAAACACAGTCCAAAGACATCTAGCTAAACACCTCTGTGTTGTCTTATCTGCTTCGCTTTGCTTCCTTCTCCATTGCAAATGGACACGTCACATATCGCAAGCCAAGTCAAAATGCATAATTAGCAAACAATAAAAAAAATGTCATTTTTTTGTCATCCCTCATTTGTTCATCAATAAAAGAATATAATTTGTTTTTTTGTTCAACGTAGTGTTGAGTGTAGTAAAATAGATCTGTATAAGCACTGCACAGTTTCTCCCGGAGAGGATATCTGAAGATATCTGAGGATCATGGGCCACTACAGGTCAACAGAAATCAGGGACGTGTCGCAATGTAGACGGAAGTGATATGAAGAACAGAGCACTGATATAGTTTCATTTAAACAATTCTAGTATTCATGGAAAGGGCTGATATTAATATCGCATCCCACTGCCCTGCCATATGCTGTCATTTTCTCAATCAGCATCGTCTTGTTTTCCAATAAAAACATCTCAACAGACTAATTTACTTTATACTTGTTTTCAGAGAATCATTTCTAAAGGAAAAAAGTAGAGATATTTACCTTTTTTACTGGAAAACAAGAAAATAATTTACTGGTATAATTTTCTAGTTACTGATTTTGATACAGTCTGTACTCAACAGGAACGACTGTTATGAAACAATCCAACAGATGATATGCATTCAATTACATTCTGAATATGATAATACAGGACCCGAATGAGACATTCTGTGGGATGAGATTTAAAGTTTGTCAAGAAAACAAAAACAAACAGCACTTTTTATGACGTCTGTATACATATATACACAATACATACCCATTTATGGTTATACTTTAACATAATTTTTGTGTTGGTCTCATTTTGATGCATTGTACTTGTGAACATTAATAAGTATTATAATTTGTTATAACTGTGGAAATAATAATTTGTCAATAATACTTTTATAATGTAGAAGTAACACGTTACAGTAAAGCTTTACATATTAACATTAGTTAACATGAATGAACATTTTTACAACATTAATAAATCTTAGTTGAATTTAATCTCTACATACATATAACTTGATTTAACCCATAATTGTAACAAAAAAAAAGCTATAGTTAAAGGGTTAGTTCACCCAAAAATGAAAATTCAGTCATTAATTACTCACCCTCATGTCATTCCACACCCATAAGACCTTTGTTCATCTTCAGAACACAAATTAAGATATTTTTGATGAAATCCAATGGCTCCGTGAGGCCTCCATTGACAGCAAAATAATTAACACTTTCAGATGCCCAGAAAGCTACTAAAAACATAGCGACGAGAATACTTTTTGTGTGCCAAAAACCCCCCAAAATAACGACTTTATTCAACAATATCTAGAGATGGGCGATTTAAAAGCATGAAGCTTTACGAATCTTTTGTTTCGAATCAGTGGTTCGGAGCGCAAATCAAACTGCCAAAGTCACGTGATTTCAGTAAACAAGCCTTCGTTATGTCAAAAGTGGTTTCGAAATTTCAATGGTTCACCACTGGGGGGCGTGACTTTGGCAGTTTGATTTACGCTCCGAACTACTGATTCAAAACAAAAGATTCGTAAAACTTCGAAGCTTCATGTTTTGAAATGGCCATCACTAGATATTGTTGAATAAAGTCATTATTTTGTTTTTTTGGCACACAAAAAGTATTCTCGTCACTTCATAATATTGATATACAGTCACATTAACGGGTTTAAATATATTTTTTGTAGCTTTTTTGACATCTGAAAGTCTTAATTATCTTGCTGTCAATGGAGGCCTCACTGAGCCGGCGGATTTTATCAAAAATATCTTAATTTGTGTTGTGAAGATGAACGAAGGTCTCACAGGTGTGGTACGACATGAGGGTAATTATTTTCATTTTTGTGTGAACTAACCCTTTAAGTAAAAAAAAATTGGTTTAATTCCAGATAGAACTAACAATCGTAAAAAGATTAATAAATGCTGTAAAAATACAATTAATTGTAAGTTTATAAACATTAATGCAATAGCATATGTTAACATATGGCGCTGAACTGTAGTGTTACCACACAATATTACACTACATATACAGACTTCATAGAAAATGTTACACAAAAGACAATGTACAGACACTACCAAATGTAACACCATAATTTAGCTGCATATGAATTCAGTAGATATTCCTTTTAAACTGAAGAAAACTGTGATTAAATACGTTTGTTAGCCCTTGAAGGTACACATAGATGATGTTATTCATTATTTAACACTAAATGAGTTTTTTACTGAAATCTCCTTCGTTGAGAATGATAGTGCTGTCATTAACTGTGTGCGACTGGTTATTTTGCGACGTGTTGATGTGGCGTCCGTTTTCAAACCACGCAGGAAGACAAACCATTCAAATGAACATGCTAAACTTTCCCTCCAAATTATTTCCTATTTTTTTTTTTTTCCATTGAGTGTTTTAGATATGAATTCTTTACTTTTATTCATCAGGCAGTGTTCACTTCTAACAATTTAAAATAATAATAATAATAATAATAAAAATTAAAATAATGCAACTTGTGGTATTCTTGGAGTGAGACAAGTAAATGAAAACATACAACACTTCAGTGAAAAGTAAAAACAGACAAGAGAGTAAGATGAGATGAAAACATTATACAGTTAACGGTACAAAAACACTCAGGGTTTTTGGCATATTTTATATGGTGGGGAGACAAAATAAACGTTTTTGGATTCCGGGATCAGGCACTCAAAGAACTCAAATGGCCTTTTTGTTTCTGTTGTTGGGACAGCCAAAAAAAAATAAAAAATCATATATGTACAACGATCCCTCTCTCCAATACTTGTTTGAAATTATTAACAGGCATCAGCATGAAAATACTAAATTCATCACTAAAAAGGCTAAATTCTGTTGTTATCTTAAATACTTTGTTCTTTTATCTCTATTAATACTGAAAAAATTTTTTTGTTGTTGCTGTATTGTTTTTTATGTTTGTACGCTCGCAATTACACACAAAATGAAAACATTTCCCTTTCTCGCTTTAACCTGAATTAATATGGCAAACATTGTTCATCGGAAAACGCAAACGAGCATCTATTCGGATATATCAACGTACAGTGCTCTCCATTTCATATGTCGCTTGTCTTCAACTATAACTATGCTAACCATCTCAATAACGAAATGCGAACGATTATTCCCCCCGAAACGCACACGCCAAACCCCAATAAAAAACCGCAAAGCATAAAAAGAAATGTTTCTATGTAGAATACTTATTTCATATATCTGCAACAGCATTGTAATCTAGTCATAAATACATTAAGGCCAAGAAAAATAATACAATAAAAAACAGTGAATAAAAAAAATCTTGTGAGCACTGTGTGTGTTGGCTTTAAAAAATACTTATGAATCGAGTGACGCTTATTTATTTTTTTCAATTATTATTTTTTTTTTTTTCCTTCAAATTTTCCCATTATTTTATGGTAAGACATTACCAGAAGAAAATGCACATTGGTTGGATATCACCGTCTGGCGATCTTGTACGGAGCTGTTTGTGTGGGTTCGGGGTCAGTTGTTTCCTTGCGGCTGAAGCACGCTTTTGTGCAGTACTGCGGAGGGGCCAGCTGTGGGCGCTGTGGTGCTGGTGCTGCTGCCTGCGGCTTTGATCCACGGCAGTGAGAGCAGCGATGCTCCGGTGGTGGTGGTGGCCGTCATAGTCACTTGAATCATCTGGTCGCGCTGGATGAGTCGAATCAGAGTCTTGAGACGCTCCAGGGATGCCTGAGTCTCCCGCTGCTGACCCAAAAGACGCTCCTTCTGCTCAATGCATTTCTGTTGAGAACAAATTTAAAATCAGTCACTTAGATTTTGCCAAGAACATCTGACACAGCAATACCAGTTTAACCAGTGGCGTGAGTTTGGTGCAGGACTATCTGTTTAAATGGAAGATTCGGAAAACCCTTTTTTTTGTCATTCTCTTTGGTGATGCTAGTGGTACAGAAATTGCAAACTTTTAACCTGAGGTGAATAATAAGTAGGTTAAGTTAAAGGGTTAGTTCACCCTGTCATTTATTACTCACCCTCATGTCGTTCCACACCTGTACGACCTTTGTTCATCTTTGGAACACAAATTAAGATATTTTTGATAAAATCCGATGGCTCTTGAGGCCTGCATTGACAGCAGGTTAATTTACACTTTCAGATGCCCAGAAAGCTACTAAAGACATATTTAAAACAGCTCATGTTATTTCAGAGGTTCAACCTTAATGTTATGAAGCGACAAGAATACTTTTTGTGTGCCAAAAAAAACAAAATAACAACTTTTCAACAATATCTAGTGATGGGCGATTTCAAAATGCTGCTTCATGAAGCTTCGAAGCTTTACGAATCTTTTGTTTCGAATCAGTGATGTATCAAACTGCCAAAGTCACGTAAACCATTGAAATTTCAAAACGTTTCGAAACACTTATGACGTAACGAAGCCTCGTTTACTGAAATCATGTGACTTCGGCAGTTTGATACGCGCTCCGAACCACTGATTCGAAACAAACTATTCGTAAAGCTTCGAAGCTTCATGAAGCAGTGTTTTGAAATCGCCCATCACTAGATACTGTTGAATAAAGTCGTTATTTAGTTTTTTTGGTGCACAAAAAGTATTCTCGTCACTTCATAACATTAAGGTTTACATTAATGTTATTAAGGTTGTTTTAAATATGTCTTTAGTAGCTTTCTGGGCATCTGAAAGTGTTCATTATCTTGCTGTCAATGGAGGCCTCACTGAACCATTGGATTTTATCAAAAATATCTTAATTTGTGTTCCAAAAATAAACTAAGGTCTTACGGGTGTAGAACGACATGAGGTTGAGTAATAAATTACAGAATTTTCATTTTTGGGTGAACTAAGCCTTTAAATGTTCTTCTATGTTCATCTTTTTGTTGGTTGATTTAAAAATAAATTATTAAAAAGACTTAGGGTATGCATCAACCCTGTTATCATATTTTGCCCTTATAAGAGTAAAAAATATATTCCAAAAATAAATAAAACTCTCATAATGATGACATCATCCTTTTGAGAAAAAAAAACTCCTCACATAAAAGTTACGATATATCCAAATATGCCTAATTCCATAGGCCTACTATATAGTAGATGAAAAACATTATGTGACAAGAATAGTATGTCTGAATTCAATAGTGTTCACAAAGCAGTAGGCAAAAAGTACCCAGATGATCTAACTACTGGCAAGATTCTGAGTGTGCAAACAATGGACACAAGAGAGGATTTGTGAATGGAGGTGATGCGACGCGACTAATACTGTAGGTCACATGATAATGATGTACTATGTGGTATGGATGCGGTATGTCCGGATTTCATTCATACTACACACATTCATACCATATAGAACATAAGGTTCAGTAGTTAACATGAATTAATAATGAACTGCACTTATACAGCATTTATTAATGTTGTTAATATTAATTTCAACATTTACTAATACATTATTAAAATCTTGTTAACATTAGTTAATGCACTGTGAACTAACATGAACAAACAATGAACAACTGTTTTTTCATTAACCAACATTAACGAAGATTAGTAAATACACTAACAAATGTATTACTCATGGTTAGTTCATGTTAGTTAATACATTTACTAATGAACCTTATTGTAAAGTGTTACCACTTTTTTAACAGTCACAAAGTAAGTTTCAAACCAAATGTAGTCTTAGTCTCTTCTTTTTAAAAATCAATTAAAAAATGTCAACCCTGTTACCATAATGATGTAACTGATCATTGATAAATTTCTTTTTTCTAAGAAGCACACTGTAGTTTTTTCCCCAAGACTATTAAAGGGATACTTCATGTAGTTCCAAAACCGTAAGACTTTCGTTCATCTTCGGAACACAAAATTAAGATATTTATAATGAAATCTCAGAGATTTCTGTCCCTCCATTGACAGCCTACGCAACTACCACTTTCAAGCCCCAGAAAGGTAGTAAACACATCATTAAAGTAATCCATGTGACTCCAGTGGTTTAACCTCAATTTTAAGAAGCGACGTGAGTGCTTTGTTTGTGCATAATTTACCACTTTATTTACAAAATATTAATCCCCAACGCACGTTCACGCAACGTCTGCTCTTGCGTCAACACAACACGCATGTGTCATGGTGCTCTCATGAACGCGTTGGAGATTAATATTTGTAAATTGTGGTTTTTTTGTAGCAAACAAAGCACTCGCAGTTAAACCACTGGAGTCACACATCACATCGAATAGTTCTAGGAACTCCGTTATAGGAACTAGCCACTAGGATCCCACACAGCAGGAGACTCCTAGGCGGATCCGCATTCAAGTCGCCAAACCCGCGTGACTGTCACATTCGTTTTGGCGCCGCACAGAGGATCAGCTCCGCCTCTGGGTGGCGCCGTAAATTCTACTGTTAATCAGCGGATCCTGAGCAGACCCATGTCGGATACACGGACGCACCTTTACTGTAACGGTTGTATCATTTTGCGGGTCACAAACGGACCCGCCGCGGAGGTAAGGTTTTATTCACGATACAGCGCGGAGCCACAGTGGGTCCGCGATCCGCCTTCATTGCGGATCCGTCACTGCGTGCAAGTGAACACCGATACGGGTCCGTTCGCGGATACGTTCCGGAAGCCGCGATACCTCCACGGCCGATCCGCCACGGAATCCTTTTGCTGTGTGGGGATAGTTCCCTGGGAACTAATTTCTCCCCCGGGCCATGTTTCTGGTTGCTTTCGCACCGGGAATAGGAACTCTGAAGCGGCCGACAGTGGTGTTTTTAAGCGTGCGTGTGTCGTGGGTTTTGTGATAACAGCGATGGAATGTACACACATATTTTACACAACTGAAAGAGCAAAAAGTGGGGCTAATGGACAAAATCTCCTTTAGCTTTCAGTATTACATATCATCGGGCAGAGAAAAGAACACAACCCTGCAGACAACAGGTAAATGTCGTTATCGCTGTTTTTCATGTTTATGAAAAAAAAACCTTTGGATTACTTTTATGATGTCTTTAATACCTTTCTGGGGCTTGAAAATGGAGGGACAGAAAGCTCTCAAATTTCATTAAAAAGATCTTAATTTGTGTTCTGAAGATGATTGAAGGTCTTACAGGTGTAGAACGACATGAGGGTGAGTAATTAATGACAGAATTTTCATTTTTGGCTGAACTAACACTTTAAATGTCAACCTAAGCTGTAAAAAATGTCAACCCTGTTACACTTCTGAAGGCAAATTCAAATCTCAAAACATAGTAAAAGGTATTATTTCTTACCTGATAGAATGTTTATAATCTTGCAAATCTTGTACTTTTTTTACAAAAAGAAATGTCGTTTTGAAAAAGACCAAGTCATGTAGCACAATTAGGGTGACAGCAACACGAACACATACATTTAAGCTAAACAAAACTAATAGTGCATGCTAATTTAAATAACTAGTACAACATTAAAGGGTTAGTTCACCCAAAAATGAAAATTCTGTCATTTATTACTCACCCTTATGCCGTTCCACACCCGTAAGACCTTCGTTAATCTTCAGAACACAAATTAAGATATTTTAGTTGAAATCCGATGGCTCCGTGAGGCCTGCATAGGGAGCAATGACATTTCCTCTCTCAAGATCCATTAATGTACTAAAAACATATTTAAATCAGTTCATGTGAGTACAGTGGATCAATATTAATATTATAAAGCGACGAGAATATTTTAGTGCCAAAAAAAACAAAATAACGACTTATTTAATGATGGCCGATTACAAAACACTGCATCAGGAAGCATCGGAGTACAGATAAATCAGTGTGTCGAATCTGCTGTTCGGAGCGCCAAAGTCACGTGATTTCAGCCGTTGACACGTGATCTGAATCATGATTCGACACACTGATTCATTTGTGCTCCGATGCTTCCTGAAGCAGTGTTTTGAAATCGGCCATCACTAAATAAGTCATTATTTTGTTTTTTTGGTGCTCCAAAAATATTCTGGTCGCTTTATAATATTAATATTGAACCACTGTACTCACATGAACTGATTTAAATATGTTTTTAGTACATTAATGGATCTTGAGAGAGGAAATGTCATTGCTCCCTATGGAGGCCTCGTGGAGCCATCGGATTTCAACTAAAATATCTTAATTTGTGTTCTGAAGATTAACGAAGGTCTTACGGGTGTGGAACGGCATAAGGGTGAGTAATAAATGACAGAATTTTCATTTTTGGGTGAACTAACCCTTTAAATACTGATTTGAGAAGTTTAGCGTCAGGGCTGGGTACTGACACAGATTTCATGATTTGATTCAGTTCTGATTCACACAAGCTCTCAATTCGATTCAATATCGATTGGTGTTTTATTGATGTCTTTCGCAGTTGAAACAATCCGATTTGTTAAAATGAAGATCGATTAAAATTGTGTTCTCTATATGGTAACCAAGCCCTATTTAGCGCAGTTACTTACAGAGAGAGAACCGCAGAGTCTCTGATCCTCTTCGCTCAGATGTTCACACTCGAGTTTCAGCTCAGTGTTTCTCCTCATTAGCTTCCTGCGTTCCTCCTCTCTCACTACACAAACACACAAATCATCACCATCATCACTGAGAACTGAAGAGAGCTAGTGCTTTAAATGTGTTCGACAGCTCACCTGTTTTATGTGTAACATACGACTGGATGAAGTTCTGTGGCCAAGACAAGTTCTCTTTGTTCAAAACCTTCAAAAGAGAAACAGAACAGAGAATATTAGATTATCTTTTTATGTGAAAACAACCTTCTAGTAAAAATATCTAAATATACTTAAAACAAGATCAATTTACTTTGATAACTACATAAGACTAAAATAGAGAATTAGGTTGTACTCGGGTATCCAACACATAAAAAAGATGTCTTGCAGACATTCCTGTGCTGCTGGGATCTTTAAAATGTGTGTTCAAAGAAACATACTTTCTTCTGGCACTTGGGGCACATCCAGATGCCCCGGGTGGCAGTTTTGAGAGGGGGATTCAGGCAGTCGGGGTGGTAGGCGCGGGTACAGGTGTGGCACGGCTGAAGATCTCCTTCCTGTTTACACACTGCACAGTGATCATCATGCTGCAGCTCCTCCTGTGCCACACACATTTACAGAAACACACCACACAACAGGTCGTCAGCAATTCTTAAAATGTCCATTTTATTTTAACATGTAACTATTAACTACGGTGGCCCAGTAGTGCACAACACAACGAAATTAAAAAAAGCAAACATAAGTTCACAACACAACGAAATAAAGCCACAACACAACGGAATCAAGCCAAAACATAACGAAAATGCTCCCGACCACTTGGGGGCTCTCAGAGCTCGGTAATATTACTATTCCTTGCCACTGTTCTATAAAGTCAACAGTTTTACAAAGATATCAATACCATGATTAGTTTTAAGTATGTAAGCATTGTATATCGACATGATATATTAATTAAAAATCAACTACGTTCACAATAGCTTCATATTTATAGTTGTGAATGATTTGACGCGATACCACGGCGCATGATAAAGGGAACATCCACCAATTCCACCAAGTGGTTAAAACGTATAATTTGTATTCATTAAAATTACTTTTAACATTTAAAAACAGACATGTTCAAATTCCAAAGGTTGTTAGTTCCTGTTGGTAAGACTGACAAGCTTTGGAATTTGAATATGTCTGTTTTTAAATGTTAAAAGTAATTTTAATGAATACAAATTATACGTTTTAACCACTTGGTGGGATTGGCAGACGTTCCCTTCATCATCAAATCATTAACAAGTATAAATATGAAGCTATTTTGCACGTAGGCGATATTGAATTAATATTTCATGTCGATATACGGTGGCTACATACTGTTTAAACTAATCGTGGTATTGATATTACTGCCGACTCTATAGAACAGTGGCAAGGAAAACTAACTTTACCGAGCTCTGAGAGCCCCCTAGTGGTCGGGAGCATTTCCGTTGTGTTGTGGCTTGATTTCGTTGTGTTGTGGCTCGATTCTGTTGTGTTGTGGCTCGATTCCGTTGTGTTGTGGCTCGATTTCGTTGTGTTGTGAACTTATGTTTGCTTTTTTAATTTCGTTGAATTGTGCACTACTGGGCCACCGTAATTAACCCTTTCACATGATAAATTAAACTGTAAAAAAATTAAAATATTCAAACTGAGCCTTCAGCAGGATTTCCATTATTTTAGAATGTATCATGTTACCATTTCCTTGGCAATGCATTAACGTGTCAACACAATGTTGTCAAATTATATTTTAAAGTTTTTTTTAATCTTTTTGCAGTTTTAAAAGACTTGTAAAGTACTTATATAAATAAAGACTTTACTGTATTGACTTTATTAACTTAATTGTATTGAATGTTATGCAATGGTCATTTTACGTAATTACTAAAGTGTTTTGGGGGATTTGCACTTTATTCCGAGAACTGAATATTGTAATATTTCTCAATTGCATTTAAAGCAGAAAAAGAACAGTAACAGTACATTTTTGCCTGCGTTTTCCACAAAAGAAAGCCATACAGGTTTGAAATAGCATGAGGGTAAGTAAGGCTGCGTTTACACTGACACAAAAAAAATCCGATTGACAGATCAGTTTTTTTTGCCTCCATTCTGAGCCACTTCCAAATGTGGTTTTAAATCAGATATATATCCAATATCTGGAATTCTGACCTATGTCTAAACATTCTTATCCGATTCCCCTTGGAATTCCAAGCCACCACAAGGTGAGGGCGACACGTTTGCCCACAAAGATCACTTGTTAATGATGCATTTTGAATCAGATGTGCCAGTATACACTCACACAGCTTTTTTTTAATGAGGTGTTAACTTTATATATAGCAATTTCAGAAACATCCAGGAGCATGTGAATTTTATAAATAAGACACCTTTACCACTGTAATATACATTATATTTCTCAGCAACGAGTTGAAAACTTCACTGTTTTTGTAATTAGCTTCACTATTACATTGAGATGCTGTACAAAAACAGGTTATTCACAATCACAATCTCTCTCTCTCATTTATTTCTTCAAATTCATTCAATTTATTTTACTACAGAATTCTATATATGACGAACCATAGATAAAATAACAGACTATATCTGTTCAGTCTGATTTTGCACTGTGCTGACAGCTTTTAACGTAAGTAATCATGGTACCACCCGACGTGAATTATATAAATAATATTTTATTTATATAAAAATTATATAAAATTATATAAATAATTTTAATTCAAAACCAGAGCCGCATAATAAAGCGATCACCAACAGAACCATTTTGAGCGGGGATTAATGTAAACACAGATATTGGATACCAGTCGTGTCTAAAGTGAATGTTGTTACGGATAAGGGTAACACCTGTTCTGGAAGCTGAAGCTGAAGCGGAAACGGAAGCTGCTCGCCTTTAGGTGGCGTTCTTGGTTCTGTTGTGTCTGTATTTTTTGTGTGTTTTGTAGGGTGGAGTCAAGCGACAGGTGTAACAGGTTGCCTATAATGAGTGGACTGATAAAAGGATCTGTCTTTCCAGAGAGCGTTGGATCTGTGCTTGGGTTCCTGATTTCATTTGGGCTTGATCTCTCTCCAGCACCAGTTTTTTGTGTTATTGTTATTTTTGTTTGTTAGTTTATTATGTGTTTCTTCTTTAAATAAATATATTTTTGAGTCAGCTTGAGTTGAACGTGGCCTCCCCGTTTTGTTACGCTGCCATGAGCCAGGTAGTATGTAACATGTGGGGGCTCGTCCGGGATCATGTTACATACTACCCAAGCACAGATCCAACGCTCTCTGGAAAAACAGATTCTTTTATCAGTCCACTCATTATAGGCAACCTGTTACACCTGTCACTTGACTCCACCCTGCAAAACACAAAAACAAACACAGACACAACAAAACCTAGAACGCCACCTAAAGGCGACCAGCGTCCGTTTTGGGAACAGGTGTTACCCTTATCCGTAACAATGTAAACAGGTGGGACAAAAAAAAAACAAAAAATGGATATGGTAAAAGATCGGATCTGTGCATTAAGACTTGCAGTGTAAACAGCTTAAATGATGACAAAATTCACGTTTTCATTACATTTTTTGGTCATTTTTGTATATGTTTAAACTATGTCAAAAAAACATATCAGAAACTAAATCTTTTACTACCACATGAGATTTACACACACACACACACACACACACAGAGTGATGTTAGAGTATAGACGTACCTTCCAGCAAAGCTCCTCAGAGTCTAGCATGTGAAAGCAGACAGCAGGTTAGTAGCGTCACACTGACAAAACTGTGTTATTAGAGTTAATCGAGTTTAACAGCAGTGCTGGCGTGTTCAGAAAGTTAAAGAGTGTTTGGTTTTATTAGTCAACCTTTCATTTCAAATACATCACCAGTTCAACAACTATTAAAACATGAGCACTTATGGAGAATGTGTGGATTTAATTCATTCTGTTCAAACATGTTTCTGTTTTTCATGCATTATTTTTCAGCTCTTCCCCAGCAGCTTTATTGACAGAAGCAAAAATCTATTTTACCTCTCGCCGACAAAAACATCCCACTGTTCAGGTAATTGGAGGCAAGTCGTTTGCGCTGAAAAGCAAGATACAAGATGTTTACAAATGAACAACATTTTAAAATGAACCGAAAGGAATTTTGACTGGCAGACAGACCTCTGGTTCAAACAGTCCGCTGTACGCAGGGTTAGCTGTGCTTCGCCTTTTCCTCTCCTGCCGTTTACTCTGGATCTCTGATAGAAATGAAAACACCATCAGTGATGAATCTTTAATCCCCATCATAGTTTTTGTTTGTTTATGTTTTCGTTGTTTCATTCAGAGTTGAGCAGATTTCAGAAAAACTGGCTTCTTTCAAATATGAATTTGAAGTTAATTGGCCACAACATACATGATGTGACTGGAATTTGAACTGGAATGGATTCAACTCGGTCATGCAGCAAAAGAAACATACATCACTAATATTGACTGATTGTGTGTTTTTGTCCCCACTTTGAATAATGGATTTTTTCAACAGACTAGACATATTTCACCAAGATAAATACTATCAAAACAATTAACAATCATTAAAAAGATTTATATTTTACCAGACAACACCACAAAATGGCCATAACATTAAAAATAATATACATTTTAACATCAAATTGTCAGTCTATTGATGATTTACTGATATTTTGCTCCATTTCGAACACAACTCACCCTCCAAGTGTTCTGTAGTGACCAGGCCTAGCCCAACCATAAAGGCAATTTTCTGTAGGATAGAAAGTTAATAAAGTCAATACATTAAAAAGTATTCAATGTTTGATGTTAACTTAGGGTGTGTTCACACTTGTCATGTTTGGTTCGATTAAAACAAACCCTGCTGCGATTGCTGTGTTAGTGTGGTTCATTTGAACGTGTGAACACTGCCATCCGAACCCTGGTGCACACCAATATACCTCCAAAATACCATAATATGCAGGCTGTGCACAAACAACAAGTGCATTTATCACAGCATTGTTTTGGATGTTCGGTAAGTTCCGTATCAATACGTCATAAAATCCGACCAATCAGGTTGTGAATGTATCCCTATGCCTTTAGGTTCGGTGGTAAAATTGCCAATCTGACTGCTAATCAGACCAGGACTAAATGTGTTTTTTTTTTGGTCCGGACCAAACGAACCGAATTACAAGTGTGAACGCAACCTTAAGCCTTACACTTCTGGACTAATTTCACAACATGGCCAAACACTGACAACAGTTCTTTCACTGACTCTCTGATTCATACTACAACCAAAACTGACATTTACTCGATCTGGCAAACTCTAATCTGATTGGCCACATGCAACTTCTCAGTTACACTGTGCCAAAATTCTACAATGATCAGTTTTAAAGAACCAGTCACTCAATTTTACAAATGTTTTTATGATAATAGCATATCTTCAATTTAGGAGAGTTTTGTTTGAGGCATTAGTAACAAGATATCCTTAAAGAGTTAGTTCACCCAAAAATGAAAATTCTGTCATTAATTACTCACTCTAATGTCGTTCCACACCCGTAAGACCTTCGTTCATCTTCGGAACACAAATGAAGATATTTTTGATAAAATCTGATGGTTCAGTGAGGCCTCCATTGACAGCAAGATAATTAACACTTTCAGATGCCCAGAAAGCTACTAAAGACATATTTAAAGAGTGACTACAGTGGCACGACCTTAATGATATGAAGTGATGAGAATACTTTTTGTGTGGCAAAAAAAATAAATAATGACTTTATTCAATAATATCTAGTGATGGGTGATTTCAAAACACTGCTTAAAGGGATAGTTCACCCAAAAGTGAAAATGTGATGTTTATCTGCTTACCCCCAGCGCATCCAAGATGTAGGTGACTTTGTTTCTTCAATAGAACACAAATGATGATTTTTAACTCCAACCATTGATGTCTTTCAGTCAAATAATGCGAGTGGATGGGAACTTCTACTATAAGAGTAAATAAAACTTGCACAGACAAATCCAAATTAAACCCTGCGGCTCGTGACGACACATTGATGTCCTAAGACACGAAACGATCAGTTTGTGCGAGAAACCGAACAGTATTTATATAATTTTTTACCTCTAAAACACTCTAAGCGCTCTGACAACAAAAGTGATGTCTCGCGCTTATACTTCAATGAGTGCTAGACATCACTGCCGCTGTCAGAGCACGATCAGACCTTACTAACAAGTGCTGAACGCAGTTGGACATAGTGGTGTATTAGAGTTAAAAAATTATATAAATACTGTTTGGTTTCTCGCACAAACCGATCGGTTTGTGTCTTAGGACATCAATGTGTCGTCACGAGCCGCAGGGTTTAATTTGGATTTGTCTGTGCAAGTTTTATTTACTCTTATAGTAGAAGTTCCCATCCACTCGCATTATTTGACTGAAAGACATCAATGGTTGGAGTTAAAAATCATCATTTGTGTTCTATTGAAGAAACAAAGTCACCTACATCTTGGATGCGCTGGGGGTAAGCAGATAAACATCAAATTTTCATTTTTGGGTGAACTATCCCTTTAATGAAGCTTCGAAGCTTTACGGATCTTTTTTCCATATCAGTGGTCCGGAGCATGAGTCAAACTGCCAAAGTCACGTGATTTCAATAAATGAGGCTTTGTTACATCATAAGTGTTTCGAAATTTCAATGGTTCACCACTGGGGGGTGTGACTTTGGCATTTTGATACATGCTCCGAACCACTGATTCGAAACAAAAGATTCATAAAGCTTTGAAGCTTCATGAAGCAGTGTTTTGAAACCACCCATCACTAGATATTGTTGAATAAAGTCGTTATTTGTTTTTTTGGCGCACAAAAAGTATTCTCGTCACTTCATAACATTAAGATTGAACCGCTTTAGTCATGTGAACTGTTTTAAATATGTCTTTAGTTGCTTTCTGGGCATCTGAAAGTCTTAATTATCTTGCTGGCAATGCAGGCCTCACTAAGCCATCAGACTTTATCAAAAATGTTCTGAAGATGAATGAAGATCTAACGGTCGTGGAACAACATGAGGATGAGTAATTAATGCCTTTAAATGTATATTCCACATTTATGTACTGTGATTCTGTTATGGACTGGTCATGCATAGGACAAGAAGTTTGGTAAATGGATGGACTCTATTTATAAATAGAGTGTTGTTGCACTCAAGACCAAACTCTGACTCATAAAAGTGCTAGACAAACATCCTATTTTCAGGAGCATTTAGACTCTGCCTGGACTCGAATTATCTAGTCTCGACTAGTCATAGAAAATATGGTTTTAGACTCAGACTTGACACAGACTTTAGTCCAAATCTGGTCTTGTCCAAACTCGACTACCACAGTAGTACTATATTTAGTTATTTTCAATGCCAATCAGATGGTCCCTTCTTGTCTAAGTGGGATGGACTGTAATGTGGACCAGACCCCGTGCTAACAGTCTAGACTAGCTGTGTAAGTACCTCTGGATCTTCCTGCTTTTTGGCTGGGGTCGAGGGGTCAGGGCTTGGCTCCTTCACAGGACTGTCAGTTTGTGAGACTGGAGAACTCTTGCAGTTGCTGGGAATCTGTGGCTGAATGATTATAACCTGGATACACACATTAAACCTCTTAAACAAATCAACTGAACAGTATTCTGGGCACCTAAATGTATAATTTGCCACAGCGTGACACTAACAACATCATGGAAAGTTCAAAGCTGAGCAGCATGTTTATTAGGTAAGTATCTACAATACCTTGCTGTCTGGGCTGAAAATCAGCGGTTGCACCTTGATGGCCTCGGTTACTCCTGACACCCCGTGGGCTGCCGGCGAGGCTGCAGAGATGATGGCATATGCGACCCCTGGACTGGCGGAGGCTGTGGACACGCTCGGCACAGACAAGGGCGACAAGGAACTCTCTTCCTGCCCGCTGGACAGTCGCTCGTGACTGAAGGTGCTGTTGGCAGTTGGCAAAGATGCGCCTTGGCTTTTTGGGCTGACCACAGCCATGCTCTGCGGCACGACCAGCGTTTGACCGGACTGCTGCTCTCGGCATGGGCTGTGGGGAAGGCTGTCTGGAATGAGGGTCTTTGGCCTAACCTAAATAAACAGAGCACAAAGTTTAGTGCCCTAAGCAGACACCAGCAGCAGATGGTTCTTGGCTTAGGCTTGAAATATTTTCATCTCTTAAATGAAATAGTTCAATCGTTCAATTCTAGTTTCTGTCAGCCTTCAGGTGAAATTTGCTTAGTTTCAAGGTGATTCGAATGAGGTTTAATCAGGTGCCAAAATAAGTTCCTGGAGGGCCACAGTCTTGTAGTTTAGGGTAACATTTTATTTTACAGTGTCCTTGTTACATATGTTACATGTACTTACTGTAATTTATGCATAATTACATGTAACTAACCCTAAACAAACCTTATTCCTAACCATAACCCTATATTAATTACATGTAGTTACTTAATATTACGCAGTACTTACATGTATAATTGCACTGTAACAAGGAGTCTCTAGATGGGTCATTGACGAATAAGGTTTTTAAAAGTGTAAAAAAAACATAATGGAGATATAATTAATTTAGAAATTTTATTAAGTGTTAACAATGAGATTATGTGGTTTTATAATCAATTAACACTGTTTTTGTCATTTTTTACAAGATGGACAAAATTTGTCACCAAAAAAGTAATTCGGTTTAACCAAAATTTCGGTTTTACCGAATGACACTTTTAGTTATACCGAATGACGATATTTTCAAACAATGCTAACAGACTGATATCTAGCAAAAGGACAATCAAACATTTTATATTTAGCACAAGTTTTTAAAATATTGCAACATTTTCTATGTTTTCTAATGGTTGTACCGAATGACCTGATGTTTCAGGACATGCGCATGAGCAAATGAAAATATGAATTTTTCAAATAGTTAAAAGAGAGTTAGTTACTTTGCTTCATGACCATGTGGTCCTTTGAAGGTGTCTTAATGATGTCACATCCTGTCACATGATATTGACCGCATGACTTGATCCAAAATGGTCCCTTTATATTGGTTACTCCGAATGACATCAATGAAATTCATTTTTCCGGACATTCTTTCTCATAACAAAGCAACGACTTCTACACATAATTTTAATAACATTTTGCACTATATTGATATGTGATGTTATAAAATCATGGCAGAATAAAAAATATATACATTTATTACATTTTAAGATATTTTAATCACAAATTAAATGGCTGTATTGGCCTTTGGACGGTTAAACCGAATGACCTTTTGACACTTCAAAATCTTTAAAATACCTTTATATGTAGCAAAATATAATTAAAACCTTTTAAATTCAAAAACAGATCTAGTTGTACAACCTTACATTCTTTGGATGTCATATCATTGTTTTTTATTATTATTATTAAGGCCTTTGGACAAAAAAATGACCCGTCACGTCATTGACCCATACACACTTATGCCCATGTACAGGGCCCAGCAACAAGTATTAATTCATTTAGTTTAATTCATTTTATTAATTAATCAATTATTAATTCATTTATTTCAATATTACCAATGATGCATCTCACTTCAAAGAATGGGTCAATTTTATGTGAATTATTAAGTGAATTGTTTGTCTTTTGCACTAGGTAAATAAATGTGACTACTATGAATCTCTCTCTATCACTTTCAGCTGCGTCTGTTAGGAGCGGATTATCCGTATAATCCTTTGGTATATTTTAAAAGTGTCCGCTAGAAATACTATTAATAATTAACAAGGCACTTTGTGGCATGCAAATGTAAAAAGGTTTGATGAATTGTTCATTTAGTGTTGTGCACTACCTGAGGTAGAACGCTGGGTGAGTGTCCTGCCAGTCGCTGCAGAGAGCTGATGTGAGGCACCTTTATAGGGATCGCGGTGAGGGCTCCCAACATCTGTCAGAGAGAAAGCAAACATATAATGAGACGGGCAAAGCAATCATTTTAGATACAGAATGATGAAAAAAGATGTGTAATGGTGTAGTTACATTATCTATTGTTCATGCTAACCAGCCAAATAGTACAGAAGAGCAAGTAAATTGAGTAAATTGGGTTGGACTCATTTCTTGGCTCATTTTGAGTCAGTCATGAGGTGGTGATTCAGGTGATGACTTTGGTTTCAGTGAGGTAGTTTGTTTGATAATGTCAATTATTGGTCAGAACAAATCGGTGAATCAGTGGGTTGGATGATTGATCCAGACAGTTATTTCTGGCTAATTCATGCTCATGCTGGTGTCCTTTGAAAATTCAAATCTGCTTATGAAACAAACATTCACAACAGTACTAGTATATAAGTTTATAGCTCAGATCTAAACTCTGATGCCTACAGTAGTGGAAAATCGAGTAAATCACCCTTAGAAAATAATTTTAAGTACTGTATTAGGTAAGTCTTCACAGTTCGACAGTCACTGGCTACTTTCTGAATAGGTACTTCTTTTGATTAAGTTCTTACTTTGTGACCATTAAAAAAGTATGGTCTATATAGTATGAATGTGTGCAGTACAGACGTACCACACATTTGTCATGTCACTGTCGTGACCTACAAAAAAGTCAGTTATGATGCTTCACTACCATTCATAAATCCTCTCCTGTGGCGTCATGGGATAGTAAAGTGTCCATTTGATGTGCACATCAGAATCTCAGAAGTACTAGTAGGTCATCCAGGTACTTTTTGCCTACTGCTTTATGAATACTGTGAATTCAGACATAGTACACTTTTCACATGCTGTTTTTCATCTAGTATATTGTAGGGAAGTATGCTGCCATCATTTTTATCCATTTTTAACCAAACACTGCCCTGAGATGAGAAGGTGAGACATTCAAAATTGGTCTTTTTACTTTTATTTTAGATTTAAAGGGTTAGTTCACCCAAAAATGAAAATTCTGCCATTTATTACTTACCCTCATGCTGTTCCACACCCGTAAGACCTTTGTTAAAGGTGCCGTAGAACTTCTTTTTAAAAGATGTAATATAAGTCTAAGGTGTCCCCTGAATGTGTCTTTGAAGTTTCAGCTCAAAATACCCCATAGATTTTTTTTATTCATTTTTTTTTAATTGCCTATTTTGGGGCATCATTAAATATGCGCTGATTCAGGCTGCGCGGCCCCTTTAAATCTCGTGCTCCCCTCCCCTGGAGCTTGCGCTAGCCTTAAAAAGCATAAACAAAGTTCACACAGCTAATATAACCCTCAAAATGGATCTTTACAAAGTGTTCGTCATGCAGCATGTCTAATCGCGTAAGTATGGTATTTATTTGGATGTTTACATTTGATTCTGAATGAGTTTGATAGTGCTCCGTGGCTAAAGCTAACAATACACACTGTTGGAGAGATTTATAAAGAATGAAGTTGTGTTTATGAATTATACAGACTGCAAGTGTTTAAAAAATGAAAATAACGACAGTCTTGTCTCCGTGAATATAGTAATAAACAATGGTAACTTTAACCACATTTAACAGTACATTAGCAACATGCTAACGAAACATTTAGAAAGACAATTTACAAATATCACTAAAAATATCATGATATCATGGATCATGTCAGTTATTATTGCTCCATCTGCCATTTTTCGCTATTGACCTTGCTTGCTTACCTAGTCTGATGATTCAGCTGTGCACAAATCCAAACGATAATACTGGCTGCCCTTGTCTAATGCCTTGAACATGAGCTGGCATATGCAAATATTGGGGGCGTACATATTAATGATCCCGACTGTTTCAGCAGTTTGGCTGTTTGACACGCGATCATGATTCGATACGCTGATTCATAACACTCCGAAGCTTACTGAAGCAGTGTTTTGAAATCGGCCATCACTAAATAAGTCGTTATTTTGTTTTTTTTGGCACACCAAAAATATTCTCGTTGCTTTATAATATTAATATTGAACCACTGTACTCACATGAACTGATTTAAATATGTTTTTAGTACATTAATGGATCTTGAAATGTCATTGCTCCCTATGGAGGCCTCACGGAGCCATCGGATTTCAACCAAAATATCTTAATTTGTGTTCCGAAGGTCTTAAGGGAGGGTGTGGAACGGCATGAGGGTGAGTAATAAATGACAGAATTTTCATTTTTGGGTGAACTAACCCTTTAATAAAAGATTTTGAAGCTGTGCTGTAGCCTTAAGATCTTGAATTACTTAAATAAGGAATCATGTGGATGTTTAACTGAGTATTCGACTCAGCAATAAATAACAGTATCAGTATAAAACTGCATTTGCTTCTAAAGCTTTACTTTGCTGTAGATGCTGTTACTTCGTTGTCCACGGCCGCAGTGTGCACCGATCTTACACTTTATGTCCTGCTGTCACAGGGGGGTTATATAACCAGAAGAATACAAGACAAGAGTTTGAGCTCTACTGCTTTAAAATCCCTCTCAGTCACTCATCTCTGTCTATTGTGCGCTAGCGAACCAACATGAGGAGGTGGGGCGGCCTGCGGCCTGTTCCCATGACAACAGTCCGGATGAAATGTCTTGCTCCGTCAGGGCTGTGATTTTAGTAATTGCTGAATCCCAGCAGAGAGAGAGAGAGGCTGTAACCTTGAGTTGCGGCATTCAGCTTGTATTTTGTGAAAGTACTGAATTAAACAGCAGGCCTGCAGTGAATTACCCATCAGCCCCTGCAGCCGCCGTTAGATAGAAATGTCAGGTGAACGCTAACAATTCTGCTTTTTCCCGGATGGTCACGGATCAGAAGCTATGAAGCTGATTCTGGCCTGGAGCCCCATTATGCTTTGTAACTGTAAACTGAAGCACCTATTTTTAGCTGTTTATCATCAGAACATTTCAAAAATGCAATTGTCTATTTTTGTGTTCCACAAAGTAATTAGTCATTTGGGTTTGTAATGACACAAGGGTGAGGAAATTATGAGAGCGTTTCATTTCACAGCACAGATCTTATAACTGTTTAAACTGTACTTACTGACACACAAATCTGACTAAGTTTCTATAGTATGTGACACTGGCTGATTAAAACAAATAAATTTGACCTTTTTTTAAAACTTGTTTTCAAGTAAAATATCTAAAAATCTTTAAAACAAGATGACATTTACTTGTGAGGCAACACTGATATTAAAGGATTAGTTCACTTTCAAATACATTTTTTTTTAGGTTTTTGATGAAATTAAGGTTTTTGATGAAAACATTCCAGGATTATTCTCCTTATAATGGACTTCAATGGCCACCAAACGGAACCACTTGGAAGGCGATCATTTGTTTATATAAAGCATATACATTTACATTTTTTTAGAAAATGACCGATTGTTTCGCTAGATAAGACCCTTATTCCTTGTCTGGAATCGTTTAAAGCCCTTTAAAGCTGCACTGAAACTGTAATTTTGACCTTCAACCGTTTGGAGGCCATTGAAGTCCACTATAAAGGAGAATAATCCTGGAATGTTTTCATTAAAAACCTTAATTTCTTTTCGACTGAAGAAAGAAGGACATGAACATCTTGGATGACATGGGGGTGAGTAAATTATCAGGAAAATGTTATTTAAAAGTGAACTAATCCTTTAAGACTTGTTAAGATTTTAACTACTTAAAACAAGTTCAAACAGTATCACTGTTTCAATTATTTCTGATTTTACAATTAATTTACATCAGTCAATCTAAAATCTATCTTTGCATGCATTTTCTCTTAGCAAAACTTGATGTAGCTAAAAATGTTAGTTATAATGTAAAAATATTCTTTCCTGTGTTCAACATTTTACTGTATTTTTACATCATGCTTCGTCTAAAAAAACATCCTTTCACTTGAAAGCAAATAAAAAAAAATCAAGATATATACTGAATATTATGAACAAAAATCTTAAATGCTGAGAGCAGAGCAGTCAGTGTAAATTTGAGGAGAATAATTCATGTGATATTGTTCATTAAATTGGGTAACCAGATCGTATGCATTTTGTGCACGTAATAAAAAGAAAAGGTCTGTACAAAACCAAATTAGCCACAGAAGTTATCATCTAGTATTAATGTCACATTAAAAATACCATACATTAAAGTACTTCATTAAACAATGACGTGAAGTTTGCCGACTACAAACGGTAATTCTCCTTTTCTTATGCATCCGGCAAATTTTCAAGAGTGTTTATACCAGGATGATAGTTTTATTAAGACTGAAACTACACTGTAGCAAAATAAAATATGCTTACATTTGCATAATTAAGCTAAACTCTTGTCTTTTCCCTCTCACAAGTAGTCCAGTACCAGCAAACCCCACATGGAGGCGCTGTTAACAGTTAAAATACTACAGTTCATAAAGTCTCCATCTTCAGCAGGTGGGCCGGAGAGGAAACGACACACACAGATGAGTGTTTTATAGATAGAGAGATAGAGAGTGACTTTTATCTCAATACGTACACTGCTGAAATACAAGCATATACATTATATTTGTTTGTTTTTTTTGTTTTTTTTTTACACAGAATAGATTCAGCTCTTTGCTGAAAAGGACAACCTTACTTCAACCACAGAGACTGACAAACTTACATAGCTAGCATTAAAATCTATTATTTCACAGAATTGAAAACTCATGCCGCAGCAGAAAAAACAAGATATGTGACCCGTTAGCTGAACTAGCATGGTAATAATCTTTTGGAAATGAAATGAAGCAGTCAAATTGCATAATCAGAACACCCCTCTGCTCTTCTCTCTCTGCACATGTAGACGCTGTGCAATTCAATTAACACTTGACACTTGCCGTGTCACTGGTGTGTGGGAGTCATTAGTAATGCCTTTTGGACTGTTGTGTGCGACTGTGGCTGTGTTTGTAGCACAGCATCCCAATGCTGACTTATCAGTGGGGAATAAACATCAGAACAAAGTCCATCTTCTTTATTTAGGTGGTTTGAAGTGCCTCTGTAAGGCCTTACACCAGTGGTTCCCAACCCTGGTTTTAGGGAAGTATTCGGTTTCGGATGCAGCAATGGTGTAAGACAGCGGTTCCGAACCCTGGTCCTGGATTACCCTAACACTGCACGTTTTTTATGTTTTTTTTTATCCAAGTCTTGGAGGCATTTCTAATAAGCTGATGACTTGAATCAGCTGTGTTTGATTAGGGAAAAAACATCTGAAATGTGTAGAGCTGTGGTCCTTCAGGACCAAGATTGGGAACCACTGTCTTAGCCCATTGCTGCATCCAAAATTAAATACTTTCTTGCTATATACTGCATACGAAAAACAGCACGCCAACAGAGTAGCATATCCAAATGCGCATTATTCAAAAAACAGTAGGCGAAAAGTCCCTGAATGACCTACTAATTCCACAGAGATTCTCAAGTGCGAATTCTTTTGTGACACTTTACTATCCCATAAGGCCACAGGAAATGATTTGCGAATGGTGGTGAAGCAGCACAACCGATGCTGTAGGTAGGGTTGCAAAGGGGCGGAAAGTTTCCGGTAAATTTCCAGAAACTTTCCACGGGAACTTAACCTGGGGAATTTTGGAAATATTCCAATTTGGAAACTTAACAGGAATTTAAGGGAATTAATTGGAAATTTTGGGAAATTTATATAAATTTATAATATTAATATAAAATGTATCATATAAAAACAAATATAAACATTTTGTTTGGTCATAACATGAAATAACAGTTATTTATTTTTTGCATTCAATTAATTCTAATTAGTAAATATGTCAAATATATATATTTTTATTGCAGCAATTGTTATTTATTTCAGTGTCACATGATCCTTCAGAAATCATTCTAATATGCTGATTTGATACTCAGTTATTATCAATGTTGGAAACAGCTGTGCTGCTGAATATATTTTTTTTGGAACCTGTAATACTATTTTCAGGATTCAAAGAACAGAATTTATTCAAATTAGAAATCTTTTCTACCAATATCACTGTAATATCACTTTTTATCAATTTCACACATTCTTGCTGAATAAAAGTATTAATTTCTTTCAAAAAAAGAAACAAAAACATTACTGAGCCCAAAATTTTAAAGGGTAGTATATTGTTTCAAAAGATTTCTATTTTAAATAAATTATGTTCTTTAAATTTTTATTCAGGTCATAAAAAATATAAAGCAGCACAACTTTACAACATTGATAATTGAGTATCAAATTAGCATATTAGAATGATTTGCTATCATTCTAGATCATGTGACACTGAAGACTGGAGAAATGATGCTGAAAATTCAGCTTTGCATCACAGAAATAAATTATATTTTAATGTATACTTAAACAGAAAACCATTATTAAATTGTAGTTATATTTCACAATTAGGGCTGTCAAAATAACGCGTTAATTTCGATTAATTAATCTGAGAAAAAATAACGCGTAAAAAAAAATAACGCAGATTAATCCATTCCGTATTGACCTTTAAACCTGGAGCCGTTCTAGCCACCATTCGACTGTTCACACCAGACGCGACTTGCGCGAATAAAACGAGCTATTCACGCGTAGTTGGACGCTTGGACATTTTGAGTTTACTCGCTTCATTCACTCGTGAAATTCACTTCACAACAGATGTGAATTCGCGTCATGAGAGGGGCTATCCCGCTCCTTTATGTGTTTTCGCGCGAATCACGCGTTACGCATGTCAAACGCCCGAAACGCTCAATTCGCGCGAATCGCGCCGCAGGATGTCTATTCGCGTCTTTGCATTGACTTAACATGTAAATCACTGGACGTCAGTTAGCAATCACAATTACCTTGGTGTTACGGCACACATCATCAAATCTTCTTTCTGAAGCACTTTTGAATTTATTTCCTTAGCATATTAGGTCATATTGTTGATTGTTATGGCCATTATTTGAAAAGTGCACTGCAAAAAATGCTGTTCTTACTTAGAATTTTTGTCTTGTTTTTAGTCAAAATATCTTAAAGTTCTTAAATCAAGAAGCATTTTCTTGACAAGAACAAATTATTTTCTTGTTTTCAGGAAAAATAAGTAAAAATTAAGTGAGTTTTTCCTTAAAACAAGCAAAATAATCTGCCAGTGGGGTAAGCAAAATAATCTTAATCCAAACTGAAAACAAGATTATATAGTTTATTCTTGGTTTGAAATAAGATTATTTTGCTTACCCCATTGGCAGATTATTTTGCTTGTTTTAAGGAAAAACTTACTTAATTTTGACTTATTTTTCCTGAAAACAAGAAAATAATTTGTTCTTGTCAAGAAAATGCTTCTTGATTTAAGAACTTTAAGATATTTTTTACTAGAAACAAGACAAAAACTAAGTAAGAACAGCATTTTTTGCGGTGTGAAAATAATAATAAAAGAGTTTTTGAACTTTAATGTCACTAATGCTGATTATACATTGATTCATTTGAATTGAAATATTTAATACTTTCACAGCAAAAATTATGTATGCGATTAATTTAGATTAATTAATCAGAGTATGTAATTAATTAGATTAAAATTTTTAATCGATTGACAGCCCTATTCACAATATTACTGTTTTTTCTGTATTTTTGATCAAATGTGCATGTTATGGACTGGGGGAATGCACAGTGCATGCAGGAGTGTGGCCTTAATAGTCCTGCAGTAAGTAGTGTGCTGTGTAAATGAAAAATCAACTGAAATTGCATTACATCTGGTTGTTTTAACCAAAATTATGCTGCAAGATGTTTTTTCAACTACATTTAAGTACCCTGTTATAGGCTGAAATTTTGCAAATTCCTTGTTTATTCCCATATATTCCCGTTAATTCCCATGGAAAGTTTCCAGCTTTGAAAATTCCCAGAATTTCGCAACCCTAGCTGTAGGTCACATGACATGGCGGATGCAAAATGTCTAAATTTCATTCATACTACACACATACATACAATAAAGAACATACTTTGCGGACTAAATGTAGTACCTAACATACAGTATGTGATTTCGGGTGAAGCGCATGTCTACACTGGTAGCAAACCAATGAGAACGATTTGAGCAGTGTTCACTGGAAGCGTCAAAGCTGCAGATCATGTCAAAACATTTACTAACAGTGATGAATGGAGGAGGAGGAAAGGTTTTGGGACGCAAACTGCAAGCTGTCGTAGGACATTTCATCTCTTAGCCCTCCTTTTTGCTCTTTCAATCGCATACCTTGATCTTCTATATGTACTCTACATTTTTTAGTGTAGCGGGTGTGATGCAGTTGTAACATGCCACTCACTTTCACCATAGACACTTAGGGCTAGAATTTGCTTCCCAAACCGGTTCAGTGGAAATCCTGCCCTGGAGCCGATTCTAAAGATTTCATTGGCCATGTCAATCACAGTAATGATTGCCTGCACCAAACACATCCCTAAACCTACCCGTCACTGTAACCTCATCCAATGAAATTGGTTGCAAGGCTGGATTTTCGCTGAACTGCTTTGGGAGAGAAAAAAAAAAAAAAAAAAAAAAATCACGCCTAGAATTTATTTACTCTGTCAGTCTGTGATAGGGTCTTATGCACAGAGACTCTCTGCTGTTTGAACAATCTAAGCATTTACTCTGACAGACTTCAAAAGCCCCTAATATACATGCACACAAATGAACAAAGCAATTTTATGCCATTTTAGTCACAAAATTGTAGTTTCAACAATGGTAATTAAATCTATTCAACTGATTTCTGGAAACCAACATAAAGAACTTAAAATAACATGCTTTTGTTCTGCATTGACATCACTGACAAAAAGCAGAGATGTTTCTGAATGTTGCTTAACAAAAGTAAAGGCATCTGTAAAAGAACAGTAAGAGCGAGGCCTTAAATAAAACAGACAGAAGAACGAGCTTTCTGAAAGATATGCTGCTGCTGGACACTATTTTTATGGACTCTGAATAATGAACCCAATTTCTGAGCTCAATCTGTTGCCTCTTTTGTGTTTCCCGTATTGAAATGTATGTTGTCTTCTAGAGGAACCCTTTACATTGTTCATCTCATTTGGACACTATTAATAAATAAATGATAATATAATTTAATATAGCTGCGAGCAGCGATGGCGGGCCCAAGCCCGGTGGCACCGCCACCCCGGTGGCTTCAGTGCAACTGTGCACGGCGGGCAATAGGCATTTAAAACGGTAAAACATCAAAGGACTATGTCAAATTCACTCCACATTTACTGCACTACAAGGTGCCGCTATAGAGCCCCTCCTCCCTGCCCATTTTCAAAGGATTACATGTGCCAAGTTTTAACATTATTCGGATGAATTTTGAAGCAAATCAGGTAAAAATAAGAGGGTGATCTCAATGTATGCTAAAACTGACACATTTTCTGCTTCCAGTTGGTGGCGCTATGACTTTGAATCACAATAGTCACATCCATGTGATCAGCCTCGTACAACGAAGACTAAGCCGAAGTTTCATCAAAATCCATTAATGTATGCAGAAGTTATAACACTTTGTTTCCCTTTTCTTGCCATAAATTTGTTGCCTCGCCACGGCCAAACCGTTTGAGGTATCCAAAATCCGTTTGCAATTAAACAACTTCAATGTGTTAGCAACAAGTTAAAAAAAGCTTGGTGTAAATTGGATAAACCCTGTAGGAGTAGTAGTATAAAATTCATAGCCTGTTTTTTCAAAAAATTAACATTCAAACAAAAATAGCCAACTTCCTGTTGGTCGGAGCTAATGAATGTAAATTAGAAAATTGTCCGGCTTGATGAGAACAATATGTGTACCGAGTTTGGTGACTGTAGAAAAAACTAACCCCCCCACTTTTGTCAAAAGGTGGCGCTACTGAGCCCCTCCACCATGCCCATTTCTATGGCTTTGTCCATGTCTACTGGTTGACAATATTGATGTGTGTGTCGAGTTTCATGCAATTTGAAGCATGTTAAGAGCCTCAAAAACACTCAAGAATATTATTACAGTTTGACCTGTTGCCATGGCAACAATATTTCAAATATCAAAAATCCTGTCATAGGTCTACATCTGCTGTGTATTGACATTACACTGATGAAGTTTGAAGCAAATCAGGTAAAAATAAGAGGGTGATCTCAAAGCATTTCAAAAAGTGATACACTTCCTGCTGCCAGTTGGTGGCGCTATAACTTTGACTCACAATAGTCACATCCATGTGATCAGACTACTACAACCAACACACTCGTGAAGTTTCATAAAGATCAATATATGTATGCAGACGTTATAACACATTTCCTGTTTCCTTTTTCTCGCCATAAATTCGTTGCCTCGCCACGGCCAAACCGTTCGAGATATCAAAAATCCCCTGGCAATTTTTAATCATCAATGTTTTGACTTCATGCTGACCGAGTTTGGTGGTGATCGGATTAATCGTCTAGGAGGAGTATATCAAATTCCAGAGCATGCGTTTTTCAAACAACCCTTAATAGCTGACTTCCTGTTGGCGTGGCGTTTAACTTAGAGTACGAAAGTTGTTGGGCCCGATGAGGTCTATATGTGTACCGAGTTTCATACTAATACGTGCAAGCGTGTTTAATATATGGACCAAATTTTCAGACTTTTTTCAAGGGGGCGCTGTCGAGGCCCCCTGCCACGCCCGGGTACCAGCCTCTGCGGCATCCTAATGGCCGCGGATTCCAATGTGTGTGCCAATTTTCAAGAGTTTTTGAGCATGTTAAGGCCCCCAAAATGCCCCGGAAGACGGAAAAAAAAAAAAAAAAAAAAAAAAAAAAATCCTTAGAAGAACAAGAGGGCCCTGCGCGCTTAATTCGCTTGGGCCCTAAATATAGCTGCGAGCAGCGATGGCGGGCCCAAGCCCGGTGGCACCGCCACCCCGGTGGCTTCAGGGCAACTGTGCACAGCGGGCAATAGGCATTTAAAACGGTTAAACATCAAAGGACTATGTCAAATTCACTCCACATTTACTGCACTACAAGGTGCCGCTATAGAGCCCCTCCTCCCTGCCCATTTTCAAAGGATTACATGTGCCAAGTTTTAACATTATTCGGATGAATTTTGAAGCAAATCAGGTAAAAATAAGAGGGTGATCTCAATGTATGCTAAAACTGACACATTTTCTGCTTCCAGTTGGTGGCGCTATGACTTTGAATCACAATAGTCACATCCATGTGATCAGCCTCGTACAACGAAGACTAAGCCGAAGTTTCATCAAAATCCATTAATGTATGCAGAAGTTATAACACTTTGTTTCCCTTTTCTTGCCATAAATTCGTTGCCTCGCCACGGCCAAACCGTTTGAGATATCCAAAATCCGTTTGCAATTAAACAACTTCAATGTGTTAGCAACAAGTTAAAAAAAGCTTGGTGTAAATTGGATAAACCCTGTAGGAGTAGTAGTATAAAATTCATAGCCTGTTTTTTCAAAAAATTAACATTCAAACAAAAATAGCCAACTTCCTGTTGGTCGGAGCTAATGAATGTAAATTAGAAAATTGTCCGGCTTGATGAGAACAATATGTGTACCGAGTTTGGTGACTGTAGAAAAAACTAACCCCCCCACTTTTGTCAAAAGGTGGCGCTACTGAGCCCCTCCACCATGCCCATTTCTATGGCTTTGTCCATGTCTACTGGTTGACAATATTGATGTGTGTGTCGAGTTTCATGCAATTTGAAGCATGTTAAGAGCCTCAAAAACACTCAAGAATATTATTACAGTTTGACCTGTTGCCATGGCAACAATATTTCAAATATCAAAAATCCTGTCATAGGTCTACATCTGCTGTGTATTGACATTACACTGATGAAGTTTGAAGCAAATTAGGTAAAAATAAGAGGGTGATCTCAAAGCATTTCAAAAAGTGATACACTTCCTGCTGCCAGTTGGTGGCACTATAACTTTGACTCACAATAGTCACATCCATGTGATCAGACTACTACAACCAACACACTTGTGAAGTTTCATAAAGATCAATATATGTATGCAGACGTTATAACACATTTCCTGTTTCCTTTTTCTCGCCATAAATTTGTTGCCTCGCCACGGCCAAACCGTTTGAGGTATCCAAAATCCCCTGGCAATTTTTAATCATCAGTGTCTTGACTTCATGCTGACCGAGTTTGGTGGCGATCGGATTAATCGTCTAGGAGGAGTATATCAAATTCCAGAGCATGCGTTTTTCAAACAACCCTTAATAGCTGACTTCCTGTTGGCGTGGCGTTTAACTTAGAGTACGAAAGTTGTTCGGCCCGATGAGGTCTATATGTGTACCGAGTTTCATACTAATACGTGCAAGCGTGTTTAATATATGGACCAAATTTTCAGACTTTTTTCAAGGGGGCGCTGTCGAGCCCCCCTGCCACGCCCGGATACCAGCCTCTGCGGCGTCCTAATGGCCGCGGATTCCAATGTGTGTGCCAATTTTCAAGAGTTTTTGAGCATGTTAAGGCCCCCAAAAAGCCCCGGAAGACGAAAAAAAAAAAAATAAAAATAAAAAAAATAATAATCCTTAGAAGAACAAGAGGGCCCTGCGCGCTTAATTCGCTTGGGCCCTAATAATAATCCTAAAGAAAACAATAGGGCCTTCAGCCCCTTGGGCTTTGGCCCTAATAATCCTTAGAAGAACAAGAGGGCCCTGCGCGCTTAATTCGCTTGGGCCCTAATAATAAAGAACAAGAGGGCCCTGCGCGAATTTTCGCTTGGGCCCTAATTAATATACATACATATTATTCTTGCATTGTTTTATAAATGAATAAGACAGTCAGATACCCTAAATCCCTCACTGTTAAAATCATATTTTATCTTAAACTATATATGTATGAAATAGGGCTGTTCAACGATAATTGTGATTATCGTGTACAAAATAAGAGTCTGTGTTTACGTAATATATGTGTGTTTGTTTTGTGTTTAATTATTATGTATATATAAATAAACATACATTCATGAATTTATGTTTTATTTAAGAAAAATATCTTACATTTCTATAAAAATAATTATATAAATATATACAAATATAAATATATGCATATATTTATACATACATGCATATTTTTCTTAAATATATACATGTATGTGTGTGTCTTTATATATAATACTTATACACAGAACAAACACACATATATTACGTAAACACAGACTCTTATTTTGTACACGATAATCACGATTATCGTTGAACAGCCCTAGTATGAAACAATTATGTATGATATGGTTATCTATACATATCATATGTATGAAAATTAGTTTGATATCAAAATAGTGATTTTTTTATCAAACTTTTAGTATTCTTTTGCACATCATTTGAAAAATCTAACATTCAAGCATAGATACTTGATATTTTTGTAAATAATTTTTCAGTTTGCTATATGCCTTTACCATTAAATAATTCATTTGACAAGCTATATTATCTGAACTAGGGCTGTTACGATATTAGATTTTTCACACCACGGTTATTGTGGCCAAAAGAATTCACGATATCTATAGAATCCTTGGATTCTTTGTTTATTTAGTTTTTCTTTTTCAGGGTTGCACATTTTTTTAAAGTCAAATTTAAGGCTTTTTAAGACCTGAAGAAATAAAAATTAATACTAGCCTAGTAGCCAATACATTATAGCTGTTACCAATCAAATTAAATCATTATCAGCAAAATTCATCTTTGCAATGCAAAGGTGACACAGAATGAGAAGTGGCGTTAATACATTTAAACAGCATTTATAATTGGTCTACATAAATTTAATTCAATATTTAAATATGGATTTTTTTCTAATTTTAACTTTTTAATTAAAATGTACTTTAAATATGAAACTGCCAGTAGGTGGCAGCAAGTCACTGTCTTAATGAGTTCATTCATTCATTCATTCATTCATTCAACCGATTTGTTCAAATGACTCATTCATTCAGGAAGGAAGCAAGTGACCGTCTTTATTGAATGGGTCATTTAATCATTAATTAAATTGATTCGTTCAAAACGTGGATTAAGTCAGTATAACAAAAACATTTCTGTCTGTTGCATGGCACTCTTGCTCGTGTGATATTGTACATCATATATGATATAAGTTAATGACAAAAACTCGTCGGTGCAAAAATGCCCGTGTATCTTGAATTTTAAGGGCGTATAACTGCATGCATAGCTACATCACGCTGAGTAAGACGAGTAAAGAAAACGCGGTACTTATTAAAATAATCACCCTTTATTTAAATACATGAACACAGAAAATGTTAACAGGTTAATATAACACTTCCCATTCCATGACTAATAAAAATAATCGCAACTTACTCTCTGTAAAATGGCGTAATCCGCAGGGTGATGGACACGGAGGTGGGTAAAAAGTTTGATGGTGTTGCCACCCTTCGCACTGACTGTAGCTAGGTAAATTCTACCGAGTGTTTTCTTGGAAGCCGAAAAACTACCATACTGTCGAGCTTACTTTACTTTTTTCGGGTGTGGACAGAGCCTCTCACTCTCTTGCTCGGACGACATGGTCCTTCTTGGAATAGCTGCGCACGCTGCATCTTCTTCTTGTTTGACAGCTGTCAGTGTTAAGGTGCAATACTGCCACCTTAGAGGTCAACCAGGTACTGGCGCTGGAGTATTTACATGTCATGCGTCCTATTCATTTTAAATATTGTGGTTATCGCCAATACCGGTATATTGTAACACCCTAAATCAACACGACATCGATATTTCATGCTTTGAATATCACGATTATCGTCAATACCTGTATATTGCGACCCCTAATCTGAACAATCTAACATTTAAAATCTATCAGTATTTGTTTAAAGCACTCAAAGCGTTACACCTACGTTTTTACATTCCCTTCATGTTTTTACAATCCAGTTTTACAAACTATATGTCATTTGAATGTTCTAACAAATAAGCGTTGATATTCAAAGTTTTTTTTTTTATTCACTTAAAAAAATACATTCTTTAATAAAAAAAATTTAATAAAGTATGATTTTTAATTTATGTCAGAAGTGGACATGAAAAACATGCAACAGTCCTGACCTTTGCTGTCCATTGGCGATGCACAAGTCCAATCATAAAACTTTGGTATAGTTTTTGCTAAATTCTTATAATAAAACTTAAAAAACAAAACAAAACAAACAAAAAAACACCTAAAAACTACAATTATTTGCAGTTTTATCCTTGTCAGTTCATTGTAGCTTGTGAAACTGCTTCATATGGTGCATGTGTGCTGAAATGATGCTGTTAATATGTGCGTCCACACCGGACTTATTATCCAGCTCCAAATGACTGGCCAGGTGGTCTGAGATGTCCCCCCCCTCCCGCATTCATCAACAAAACAAAAAGGCAGTGATTGGTTCTCCTCCTCCAGTGCGATGGGTGTTTTAGGGTTTGAATCAGTGGGCAGCTGGGAGAGCTGAAAACAGCTTCACTCTCCCAAACAATACAGCCATAAAAGGCAGTAAAACAATCCCAGCGTTCCAGCCTGAAGGAGGGGGAAGGGAGAGAGAAGGGGGAGGACAAGTGAAAGAAGCAGTGGAGGGGGTGACTACTCATGCGAATGAAGAGTCTTTTCTGTTGGGAAGGTCTTTGCTATTATTTACAAAGTCCTGCACTGGGACTCACTCCAACCAGGGTAGACAATATTTTTAATTTGATGTAAACAACAAACTAGGGACATAATGTTGGAATATCATACCTGATCAGCTGAACAATGAAAATAATGTTTTGATAACAGATGTTTGTGGACAGTTTATTTTCTTTCTTTTTTTTGTTGGATGAGCGATGGTACACCGAATCAACACACAGGAACAATAGTAAAAGTACATAGTGTCACGATCCTGCAGTACCTTTGTGGTGAGGGTAACACTTTAGTAATAACAGTATATTAAGCATAATTACATGTAATTAATTCTAAACCAAACCCGGTAACACTTTATTTTACAGTGTCATTGTTACATATGTTACATGTAGTTACTATAGTAATAACTATAAATTATGCATAATTACATGCAACTTACCCTAAACCAAACCAAACCCTAATCCTAACCCTATATCAAGTACATGTAGTTACTTAATATTACTCAGTACTTAAATTTATAATTACAGTGTAACAAAGACACCTTAAAATAAAGTGTAACCCCAAACCCTAACTGTAACTGTATAGTCAGTACTTGTAATTAATTTGTAATGTCATTGGCTGGCAAGTATTCAGTTTTGGCGACTGAATGATCAACACTCATGCACAACAGTGCAACATTTTTAAAGGGGACCTATTATGCCCCATTTTACAAGATGTAAAATAAGTCTCTGATATCCCCAGAGTGTGTATGTGAAGTTTTAGCTCAAAATACCTCACAGATAATTTTTATAGCATGTTAAAATTGCCACTTTTAGTGGTTGAGCAAAAACGAGCCGTTTCAGTGTGGTCCCTTTAAATGCAAATGAGCTGCTGCGATCGGCCTAAGAGGGCGGAGCTTCAAGAGCTCGTTCTCCCCTGTCATGATTCAGTCAGGACTGAATGTCAGAAACTGCGAATATATGCTGCATGTAGATAGAACAGGTATAGTTTAGTTTAATTTACAGTTATAAATTATATTGTCTTGTTTTTAATCCACTATATTAGTACAGGCCTGTTGTACCGTCCGAATGATGGCCAAAACTATACTGATGAGTTTTATGACGTTTATTGTACTTCACACAAAAGATGAAGCATCTGTTTTCACTCTAGAAAATCTCTGTAAGAGCTTAATAAAACACTGCAAGTATGCATTAAAATATTATTCATAAACTCTCTCTCTTTTCCCTTGTATCATCACCAACATACATAGCGAAGTACACAGAAACACTTGTTACAACTAACTAAACGAATATATAAAGACCTGACGCCTTTCGGGTGGCGCATAATAAACTTTATACCCGTAAATAAACTCTGATGAACTGTAATAAAGTGCTCTCACCTTCATTACTGCCGTATCCAGTATCACTCTGGAGACTGTAAGCTGGATCATGAACAGTTTTTACTTGAGTAGCACATTTTTAGCACAGTCTCTGTTTTGTATTGTCCCTTTGTATTGATATTCGTTCACAAAGCAGTCCGGTGTGAAATGATTCACGCAGACATAAACGAATTTCGACAGAACTGAGGGAGAATTTTCCTGGAAAACCAAGTTAATCCACCTCATTTTCAGCGGCTCAGATTTAGGTAGTAAATGAAGAGAGCTATGTGGATTAATCCATCCAGCTACAGAACACCTAAAACGCTTGGGAGACGTTCTCGTCAGTGCAGCAATGGCGGACTCGCTGTGAACTCGCTCAGGGCGGCTCTATTTTAAATCGGTCTGTCTGTCAATGCTCATGGGCGGGTCCTGTGGCTTTTGTGACGTCACACTGCCAGGGATCGGCTTGTTCTGAGACACTGCTTATGATTTATGGGGATTAAAAAAAGGAGTGGGTGGATTTTTATCACTATAGGGCTCTTGTGTACAACACACATTTATGTCCAAAGTGAATTTTGCATAATAGGTCCCCTTTAAGGCCATAGCTCCTTTGCATACTCGCTTTCAGTTGTGTCAAATTAGATATGTAGTCTACCCTGACTTTAGTTCCCACTTTGCACAAGGAGACGGTACTTCCAGGCAGAACTGACCAACACCAAGAAGGCCACCGTGCTGAATGTGTCATCTGTCACTGTGTGATGGTGTGCTTTACTATAATAATGCTGTGAAGTTGAGGCATGGTCCAGTCTCATGCCAATTTATTTCAGAATGCTAGAGTATATCTGTACAGGTTATGATGGAGGTGCTTTTGTTGGTTTTTTAGGTGGGTTTACTTAGTTGTACATGTGTGCAGCAAACGTTTGTGTAGTGTTGTTCTGTAGCTGTACATGTGACCGGCTGATTTTTGTGAAGTGTTGTTCTGTAGTTTTACCTTTAAAGGAACACTAAAGTTTTTTTGAAAATAGGCTCATTTTCCAACTCCCCTAGAGTTAAACAGTTGAGTTTTACCGTTTTCGAATCCATTCAGCCGATCTCCGGGTCTGGCGGTACCACTTTTAGCATAGCTTAGCATAGTTCATTGAATCTGATTAGACCGTTAGCATCTCGCTCAAAAATGACCAAAGAGTTTCATATTTTTCCTATTTAAGACTCTTCTGTAGTTACATCATGTACTAAAGGCTGATTTATACTTCTGTGTTGAGTGTACGCCGTAGCAATGGCGTAGGCTGTTTGTACCACGCATAGCCTACGACGTAGCCTGACGTGCACCTTTTCAAAAAGTAACATCGCATCAATTCTACGCGGACCGCAAGCGCTCCGATTGGTCTGCAGAAAAAAACTGGCGCGGAGCAATCGGAGAAGAGCGAGCAGTTTCAACTTCCATATGAATGAAAAAACACTGTTTCAAAACAAAAGTCGTTACCTATTTGCCGCTTCTCTGCTGTTTCTCTTTGTAAGCTTCTCTGACAACATACATGATGAGCTGCTTCTTCTTCGGCTTTTGCCTTGATCCTCAACATGACCGCGGACACTGCCTCCTAGTGGTCTGCATGCACGTCGACACGGACAACGACGCAGAAGTATAAATGAAAACAGATGCATAGCCTACAGCGCAGGGGCTCCGGCGGAGGTCCAACGCAGAAGTATAAATCAGCCTTAAGACTGACGGAAAATAAAAAGTTGAGATTTTCTAGGCCGATATGGCTAGGAACTATACTCTCATTCTGGCATAATAATCAAGGAACTTTGCTGCCGTACCATGGGAGCAGCAGGCACAATGATATTACGCAGCACCTGTAACCTCCTGCTTGCACAGGGAGCGTGCCTTGCAACCATGAAGACATTTGTGCGTAATATCATTACGCCTGCTGCACCCATGATACGGCAGCAAAGTTCCTTGATTATTACGCCAGAATGAGAGTATAGTTCCTAGCCATATCAGCCTAGAAAATCGTAAACTTTAAATTTTCTGTCAGTCTTAGTACATGATGTAACTACAGAAGAGTCAAGTTTTAAATAGGAAAAATATTGAAACTCTTTAGACCAGGGGTACTCAACAGGCGGCCCGCGGGCCGCATCCGGCCCGTCAGCATTAAATTTGTGGCCCGCATCATGCTACATATAAATGTATTTTTTATTATAATTTGCGTTCAAAATTAGCGTGAATATTACTTTGTTTTTTTACACGTACACAAGGGTAGGCGTACAGTGCGCGTGACGCTAATCATCAGCAGAGAACACGTATAGTGTACGCGCGCAGCACAGTTTTTCTAACCGCAAAGAACAATAATAAACTGAAGGCACTTTGCATGCGCGCATTGAATAGTTTTTGCACTAATTTAGTTTGTCCACAAGGTGTCAGCACTGAAACGGGCTGTTGTTTCAGTCTGAAAAGAAACGGAGAAGACAGAACAAGAGTAACAACAAACACAATAGCTGACTGTGTTGAAGAGCGCTCGTTTGAGGGGATTAAAAGATAGCAGCAACTCTAATTTTAAACAAGTACAAAGACATTTTATTGTAACTATTTGAGCGAAAAAGACTAGACAAGCATGAATCTCTCTAGTGCGCATGTGTCGAGCACTTGTGTTCGTGAACGCCATTAAAGGCTCGAGACTGTGCGCGCAAGTAAAAAACAAAGTAACCATGATGAAATGCAGTTGACATTCCTCAAACTTTGCAGTGTGCAAGTTGCCGAGCATCATGAAAAACAAACCTTTTATTCTTAATGTCAATGTGTTATAAACAGAAAGCAAGCAGCGCTCCCATTACAGATCTGTCATCACATCATTGAGCTCACGGAGAATATCTTATTTATCATGTTTACAACGTTGGTTATAGTTAGATAATTCATAAAATTGTGATTGAACATTAAAAAAAAGAAAAAAGATTTTTGGATTCTGACCAAATTAAAAGGTAGGTAATAATAATACAAATAATAAAACATTTATTCTCTGAGTATAAATAGGTGCTATAAAAAGTGTTAAAAAGGTGCAATGGAGTATAAAAAGACTATAAAAAAGTGCAATGTTTTCGTCTTATGGACAAACTCTCATCAGCCAGTGAACAACAGGCAGACCTTAAAAACTGCACTTTTAGTAAATAAACAGTAAAACTACAAATATTGTCTTAACTAAATAAAAGTCTCACGATCCAAGTTATAATTTGTGGCCCTTCGCGTTTCATTTGGTTAAAATGCGGCCCTCTTGGCCTCTGAACTTGAGTACCCCTGCTTTAGACCGTTAGCATCTCGCTCAAAATTGACCAAAGAGTTTCAATGAACTATCTTAAGCTATGCTAAAAGTGGTACCGCCAGACCCGGAGATCGGCTGAATGGCTTCGAAAATGGTAAAACTCAACTGTTTAACTCCGCCTATTTTCAAAAAAAGTGGAGTGTTCCTTTAAGTGGCTGATGCTTGTGTAGCTATACATGTGACTGGCTGATTTTTGTGTAGTGTTGTTCTGTAGTTTTACCTGTCAGTGGCAGACGTTTATGTTATGTTGTGATTATGTAGCTGTACCCGTGAGCAGCTGATGTTTGTGTAGTGTAGTTGTGTTGCTGTACCTGTGAGCGGTTGATGTGCTGTCCGGCGGGTGTTTGGAGGTTGATGGGAGATGTCTGGAGCGTCTCAGAACTCAACGCTTTTTGTCCGTTAATGTGTGCTGTCACCATGGAAACGGGAGTCTTTGCTGGCACCACGGAGATGGCGATGCTCTGGCTGGGCGGCTTGATTAGGGCGAGGGGTTTGGCAGCTGTCCCCACAGGACAACTTCTGACAGCAAGCTTCTGTTGTACAAAACACACAAACAGCAGGTCATTAACCCTGAATCTGCTGATAACCTTAAGACCTCTACACTGGATTAAAACCTTAATAGTAGATCTTACAGAGCATTTGTCTCCAGAGTTTTCCTTTGAACCAGCACAATTCATGTCAGTTGTGTACACGCATGCTAATTATCACGAATAATCAAAGTATTTCCCCAATTTCCAGCACACAGCATGCGCAGCTCGTACATAATAAAGAGATGAAATATAAAATGCGAGGCTGCTTTGATACTAGTTCATGCTCTTGCATCAGCTCAAGTTCAGGGACTCGAATTTAAGCGTGCACTTTAATGTCTGTGTGTTTATTTGTTGTTCAAAGACTTCTTCCATTTCCTCTCATTTACCGTGGGAAATAATACAGCAGATGATCAAACAGTCTTTAAAAGCAGAAAGTAGAGCAGCGCTCACTTTCATGTGTGTGGAGTGTAGACTTGTGTACACTGCAAAAAAATATTCTTAATCAGTAGTTTTTTTGGCGTTTTACAGTAAAAACATTAAAATATACATAAAACGAGAAAAAATGATATTCAAATTTAAAACTGTGTGATATTGAGACTCGTTTTAAAGAATATGTCCTGTAGTTTTTCTTACATGTCAATGTAAGAATGGCTTTACATAACTGAGTTTCAGGTTCATTGAAGATATATTCTCTCACAAGTCTTAATTATCTCATGCAGCTTTGCTTCTCAAAGAAATCTATCTCGTTTTAAGGATTTTTCAGGATTTCTTGGAAAACAAGCACTCAGAAATTAGATTTAAGCATAAACCATTCAACAAAATTCAATTAAATTCTGATAACTGTCAGCAAGTCTTATAGTATCTTACATTAAGTATTTTTTATCTTATTTTAAGCATACTTCCATATTTTTACTGGAAATTTGAAATGTGTTGCTATCGTTCCACACACAGAAAACCTCTTTCCCTGCTCCGATCAGCACAGTTCACACTATAAGCGCTTTGAATATTTCATATTCCATTCCAGCGGCCTGTTTTCATTTCTGAACGGCTTTTATGGTTTTCTGAAGACTGTGAGGGGGAAGGGAGCAAGAGAAAGAGAGAGACAGGTCTTTCATATTCAGCTTTTCATATACAGAGGCTGTCTATCAGTAAAGAAGCATTTTCAATATGTTCTTCACATGTGAGCATCTACAGCCAATAAACCCTGACAGACAGATGCGTATATTCATAATGCTGCTTCAGTTTATGATTCAGAAGAATCGCAGTATTATGTGTTTGCGTTGCTCTGATTGCATAAGAGACAGCATTGAGATTTCATTCAGGTCACAGTCAAAACTAAGGGAAAGGTTATTTACACTCAAACTTGCTCACAATTATGTGTGATAAACCCGTTTTGCGTTTCTCATTACTTTGGGACAAAATGATCTAAAAGTTAAGCATTCACCAGTAAGGACAAACTGTAAACTCTCTCCTTATTTATGACAGTAAAATCTGCTGAGTGGTAAATTAAAGGATTAGTCCACTTTCAAATAAAATTTTCCTGATAATTTACTCACCCCCATGTCATCCAAGATGTTCATGTCTTTCTTTCTTCAGTCGAAAAGAAATTAAGGTTTTTGATGAAAACGTTCCAGGATTATTCTCCTTATAGTGGACTTCAGTGGCCTCCAAATGGTTGAAGGTCAAAATTACAGTTTCAGTGCAGCTTCAAAGGGCTTTAAAACATACCAGACGAGGAATAAGGGTCTTATCTAGTGAAACAATCGCTCATTTTCGAAAAAAAAATGTAAATGTATATGCTTTATATAAACAAATGATCACCTTCCAAGTGCTTCCGCCAAAACCGCACTTTCGTATTCTTCAAAAAGGTTACGCTGTATGTCCTACGCCTTCCCTATGCAACTTACGGAAAAAATGGAACTGGCGCTACGTTCAATCCGTAAGTAGAATAGGGAAGGCGTAGGACATACAGCGTAACCTTTTTGAAGAATACGAAAACGTTTCACTAGATAAGACCCTTATTCCTCATCTGATTTCATTTAAAGCCCTTTGAAGCTGTAATTTTGACCTTCAACCGTTTGGAGGCCATTGAAGTCCACTATAAGGAGAATAATCCTGGAATGTTTTCATCAAAAACCTAAATTTCTTTTCGACTGAAGAGAGAAAGACATGAACATATTGGATGACATGGGGGTGAGTAAATTATCAGGAAAATTGTATTTGAAAGTGAACTAATCCTTTAACCCCAATCCAGAGAAACAGCACAGGTGCAGCAAAATCCATTTAAAATCACTGCAAATGCTCACCACTGTGGTGTGAATTGGGAGATTATTTGTATGTTATTCATTAATTCCCTCACAATGTGAGCCCTATTGTTTCTAAAGATCAATGTAATCCACAGGAAACCTCACAACCGGCATCTGGACACCACTACTGCCCCATTCACCTTAAGACACTGCTGATTGTTTAGAAGGTCACCATTTGAACCGACCTAGCTTCAACCCCCAACCAGCATAACGCACATGGGTAACCTAGGTAGAAAACCATAGTTTTGTGTAAGCCTCTTTATAAGTTTATCTGTTTTTTGTTATTTGTTTTTAGCAATTGTTGCTTTTAAATGAAACTATGTTATGTTGTAAATCTGTGAATCATTTTTGGAAACGGTTGTAAATGCAAATGAACCATTTAAAAGGATAAGTCCACTTTCAAATAAAATTTTCCTGATAATTTACTCACCCCCATGTCATCCAAGATGTTTATGTCTTTCTTTCTTCAGTCAAAAAGAAATTAAGGTTTTTGATGAAAGCATTCCAGGATTTTTCTCCTTATAGTGGACTTCAATGGACCCCAAACGGTTGAAGGTCAAAATTACAGTTTCAGAGCAGCTTCAAAGAGCTTTAAACGATACCAGACGAGGAATAAGGGTCTTATCTAGCGAAACGATCGGTCGTTTTCTAAAAAAAATTCAAATGTATATGCTTTATAAACACAAATGATCGCCTTGCAAGTGCTTCTGCTTTCCGTATTCTTCAAAACACTTACGCTGTATGTCCTACGCCTTCCCTATTCTACTTATGGAACGAATGCAGCGGCAGTTCCCGTTTTTTTTCCGTAAGTAGAATAGGGAAGGCGTAGGACATACAGCGTATGAAGAATTTGAAGAATATGGAAAGCGGAATGGTGGAAGCACTTGCAAGGCAATCAGTTGTGTTTATAAAGCATATACAGTTGTATTTTTATTTTTATTTTTTTAAGAAAATGACCGATCGTTTTGCTAGATAAGACCCTTATTCCTCGTCTGGTATCATTTAAAGCCCTTTGAAGCTGCACTAAAACTAATAATAAAACGAATAATCCTGGAATGTTTTCATCAAAAACCTTAATTTCTTTTCAATTTAAGAAAGAAAGACATGAACATCTTGAATGACATGGGGGTGAGTAAATTATCAGGAAATTTTCATTCAGAAGTGAACTAATCCTTTAAACAAACTGAATCACTTCTCAGTGCTCCATATGATAGGGTGCTTGAAAAACAATGTAGCAATATGCCACGCTACACTGCAACATGCTAAAAAATGAGTTCATTACACTATTTTTGAGAACAGCTGAGCTGCTGTCACGCTACTGGCTGACTTTATCAGTCATATGAGAAACATCTTCTGCTGAAGGCAAATCTGCAGGAGGTTAGTTAGAGTCTCAATCCATCCGTTAAATATATTTACCATGTTTGACCTAATATTTAAAACTGACGTTAATATTCATCCACACAGTGAGGTGATAGACATGCATATGTGACATTTCATATGCAAGGGTTATTTCCCAGCAGTAAGTTGACAGGGGATGGTTGACAACACAAACACACATTAAAGACTTTTACAGCGCTATAATGAAGCACTCGGACCTCTCTCGCCTCAGGCTAAATAAATCAGCCATGTCAACACTAAGATTCCGGTTTCATTGTGTCCGATGAATGGAACGGAAAATAAATGCTCTCGGATATCAAAAGCCTTTTCGGGAGTCACTTTAGCGCTCTTCTCTTTGACAGCATCATGATTTCTGTCAGAAAATCTAAAAATTAACAACAACAACAACAACAACAACCCACTGTGCTTAAAAATCTGCAAAATCTCCTTATGCCGTCCGATGTCAATAGTTCCTGTGTAAAGACCTTCAGGTTTAAAGGGATAGTTCACCCAAAAATGAAATTATCCCATGATTTACTCACCCTCAAGCTATCCTAGGTGTATATGACTATCTTCTTTCAGACAATCACAATCAGATATATATTTAAAAATATTCTTAGTCCTCCAAGGTTTATAATGGTTGTGAACGGGGGACAAACATCCTTAATCAAAGTAATCCATACGACTCCAGAGGGTTAATAAAGGCATTTTGAAGCGAAGGGATGCATTTTTGTAAGGAAAATATCCATATTTAAAACTTTATAAATTCAAATAACTAGCTTCCAGCGGACAACCATAGCCTACACATACTTCGCAAGTCGACTTGCGCCAAATGAGTAACCCTCTGATGCGATGTATGACGCAGGATGCAGGGGTATTGTAAGCTTAGACGCCTCTCGTGGGTCAAACAAATAAGGCTGTGCAACAAATTTAAGTTCCTCTTCTCTTATATGGAAATCTTCTCTTAACCCTTTAAGACCTGAAGGCTTTTTTAGAGTTTTTTTTTTTCCTGAGCGACACACACAAAAGTAAAGACTCATAACTCCAAAACTCTAGCAAGGAGAGTCAAAAGGTAGGTATCATTTGATAGAAACATTTTAAATTTTAAGAAAATATAAATTACATTACATTTGGACATTTTCTTCCTGAGAAACAGCTGATAAAAGACAAAAAATATAATTTTTTAAAAATAATTTTTCATATTTTTTATTTGACATGGAATAACTCAGGAACACAATAAGATCGCTAAAAAATTCTTTTTTGGTGATGCTCTCCTATATGTGAGCTGCATCTGGTTCAAATTTCGTGCTGATAGCATAAAGAATAGTTTGAAAAATTGTTGTTCATTTTTTCCGCAGCCAGGTGGCGCCAACGGGCGGTAAACTCCGGTTTAGAGGTGCTTCTCAGCAATCCTTAGGAGTTTTTCAAAATGGTTAGATGCATTAAAAAGATGAGATTCTAAGCTTTAAAATGATATCTATTATGTGTTATTCCACGTTGGAAAACGAACATGGATGGGTCCGGGAACACTGAATACACACTGCATCCCGGAGAGATGAGAGACATGTTTTTAGCCAAGTATGTTAAATCATTCCGTGAGTAACATCTTGTGATCAACGCAATATATTATATTGATTTTGGATTCATTTTAATCTTGAGAATCTGCTTTAAATATTGATGTGCAATTTTCTATGATCTGTGCATTTTTCATGAAGTTATGAGCATGTGAAATATACATACTTGTATTCAGTTAGCGGCTGTGCTATTTTTGTTGTAAACGCATATTACTCAGACTCATTAGAGGGTGAAAACAACGCAACAGAAGCATGTTGGAGGCTTGATATGAAAGTTTAAAGTCTCTGGTTTTGTATGCAAAAAGAATTTTTGTGCTACCTATATGGATTCAATTTTTATTGGCTTTTAAAGAGAAACACGCAAATGGGAGCGCCGGCGCTCCATCTGGTCTTAAGGGGTTAAAATTTCTCGTTTTAGACTTCTAATCGTGTCCGGTATTTTGTTTTGCTTTCTACTCTGCGCCTCCGCGTTCGTCATTGCGTCGGGTCAAAGGTTGCTTAAAACCTTTAAAAAAAAAGCTAGTTATTTGAATTTATAAAAAGTTTTAAATATGGATATTTTTACAAAAAGCATCCCTTCCCTTCAAAATGCCTTTATTAACCCACTGGAGCCGTATGGATATGGGATAATTTTCATTTTTGGATGAACTAACAATTTAAGGCCCCAGTTTTTTTGGTTAAAATGGTACCAGATTGGGCAACAGCAGCCTGTTAGTGGAAAAGAGCCTTAAGTGACCCTTTAAGTGAGTTTGATTGACAAGCGATCTAACCAATCATAACGCCGGATCTGCTGACAAAGCAGTTTGTCCGACAAAGCAGTCAGGAGTTAGAAGATTAACCTCGTGGACTTGAGCTTGAAAAATGGTGTGTACTGACGTTTTTCCTCGTTTGAAACAACATTCCTTCTCATGTTCATTCATGTTTATTTGATGCTATAAATTAACTAGTAGGAAGAGATGATCGGTTCACGAGCCACTTGAGCTGAGGCGCTACAGAGATCTGTCACAACATATTAAAGAGCCACAAAACTTTTTTTATAGTTCGAATTTCTTAAAAAAAATTACACAGTTTGAAAGCTGGGACTTTGTTTAATATCATAAGTAACCTGCTCTGTCTTGTCTGTCGACGTGTTGTCAGTGTCCTCTTTGCTCCGCAATGTATTTTTTAAGGTGTACAGGAAGTGTACAGCCCTACTTTATTTATTCAACCAAATTTTGCTAAATTCTATGCACATGTGGATTCTGCAATTATGCTTTCTGTGCCGCAGAAATCATAGGGCCCTATCCTTATAGAGAAAGAGAGTTGCAGAAGATGTAGAGTAGCCTCCATCCAAATGCCCTGACCTCATCCTACCACATGAGGTGATCCCACTGGAGAACAGGATAATTTGGGGACTGTTTCATGCTGTGTGTTTTGGCCTCAGCACCAATACTCTCCTGCCAAACAACAGGCCATGAGCCAATCCTCCACTCTCCAAGATAAGACAGTGTGGACATCAATCAACACTTCAGAAGACACAAACCCCTCAGTAAGAGCTCAAAGATGTCTTCTCATTTTTGATCAGGGACAGTCTGAGCAATGACTATTGCCATAATATCCGGTCCACGTTGCAAGTTGTTCTGAACAAGAACCGCCCACTTGGACAGGAAATACAACCACGGTTTTATATTTTGGTGAAGGTAAATCTTCCAAAACTAGACATATTTGAAATGTAAAAAAGGCACCATAATAATACAAAGAATTAAAATGTCTAAAAGTAATAACTGAAGAATAACTGACAACAGACAATTATTGAAAACTTTACAAACATTTGCCATGATAGAAACTACTCAACTCAAAGCTGCCATCTTATAAAAGTGCTACTGGGACAGAACGTAAAAGCAAACTCATATGCTTTGCAACCTTCTATAATAATCTGATAATCTAAAACTAGAACCCCTTCAAAAAGCAGAACAGGATATCTCAAGGCATTATTTCTTTGATTGTCTGTACAACAATAATCAAGTATGGTTCAGGAAATACAAAGATATCAGAGATAAAGAAAAATTCTAATGAAGACGAAGATACTGGTCTCATCTAATAAATACTGTAAATAGATCTTGTGATGTGACTCTCCACAACAGGAATGAAACTGAATCCTGACTCTTAATTAAGGATGTCACGGTGAGGAAATTTTCACACCGGTATGCGACAACACCGGTATTACCAATAACATCGGATGGAGGGGGTATTTTGAATGCATGCTCACTTCTCACTTTCGCTTTTGAATTCACAATCTCGCATTCTCTGTGAATAGGCCTATAATTTGTCAGCATCAGTGAGCTGCTATCTATATGCAGGGTATTGAAATCGCATTTGAACGCACACTTTTCACTTTTCAAATTCACAATCTCTGTGTAAAAACCTGACTGACCAATCCAATCTTAGCAACTGTTGCTGTCCAACGTTTTCTCAGACAAGAAATAAGTCTAAAGGGAGCAGTCGTGGCCTAATGTTAGAGAGTCAGACTGGTAACCCGAAGGTTGCGGGTTTGTTTCTCAATACTGGCAGGAAATGATTGTGCACTAACATGCACACTAACTTGGATGGACATGTGAAGGCTAAGTATGGGTTACCACAGGGTTTCCCAAACACATTCCTGAAGCCTCCCCAACAATGCATGTTTTCCATGTCTCCTTAATCAAACACAACTGATTCAGATCATCAGCTCATTAGTTGAGACTCCAAGACCTGAAATGGGTGTGTCAGACAAAGGAGACATGCAAAATGTGCAGTGCTGGGGAGGCTCCAGGAATGTGTTTGGAAACCCTTGTGGCAACCCATACTTGGCCTTCACATGTCACTTTCACTTTCATAAGTCTTTGGAGATGTGTGTTTCTTTGTATAGTTTTAACTCAGAAATTATCCAAGAATACACTAAAACATTATTGCCAGGACATTTATAATAGTAACACAGTGTACCCAAGCTGTATTCTTTTCTCTCTTTTTTTTTTTTTTCAAATTTTTTAATTACATTTTAAGAAGTTCATGCTAGTCTCAAACTATGTGGCATCCTCATTCCCAAATTAACACGAAGAACATCAGTAAGATACATTTTCTAAAAGGTAAATTTAATGTTAATTACTGAATGTCATTTCCATATTGATTCAGGTGATTGTGTGGTATTATAATAACTATGGGTGTAAGAAAATATTGCTACACTTGAATATCAATTAAAAACTGGTATACTGTGAACCTTTAATGCAAGATCTAATATATATATATATATATATATATATATATATAGTCACAACTGTTTTCATATGTATAATGTATTCGGGTCATTGACGAATAAGGTTTTTAAAAGTAAAAAAAAACATAATGGGGATATAATTAATTTTGAAAAATTAGAAATTTTATTAAGTGTTAACAATGAGATTATGTGGTTTTTATAATCAATTAACACTGCTTTTGTCATTTTTTACAAGATGGACAAAAGTCATTCGGTTTTACCGAATGACACTTTTGGTTATACCGAATGATGATATTTTCAAACAATGCTAACAGACTGATATTTAGCTAGCTAGCAAGTTAACTTGCTAGCTAGATACCAACATATCCATGTTTTATAACGGTTGTACCGAATGACCTGATGTTTCTGGACATGCATATGAGAAAGTGAAAACATTATTTTTTCAAATAGTTAAAAGAGAGCAGGGGTCTGAATGATGTCACATCCTGTCACATGATACTGACCACATGACTTGATCCAAAATGGTCCCTTTATATTGGTTACACCGAATGACATCAATGAAATACATTTTTCCGGACATTCTTTCTCATAACAAAGCAACGACTTCTACACATAATTGTAATACCATTTTGCACTATATTGATATATGATGTTATAAAATCATGCTAGAATAAAAAAATATATATATACATTTATTACATTTTAAGATTTTAAGTTTTAATCACAAGTGAAATGGCTGTATTGGCCTTTAGACAGTTTAACCAAATGACCTTTTGACACTTCAAAATCGTTAAAAATACCTTTATATGTAGGAAAAAATTATTAAAACCTTTTAGATTCAATAAAAGAGATCTAGTTGTAAAACCTTACAAACTTTGGATGTCATATCTTTGTATATTTATTATTATTATTAAGGCCTTTGGACAAAAAAATGACCTGTCACATCATTGACACATTAATTATATATATATATATATATATATATAGAATCCTTTTATTATTCTTTTAATTTTTTTCTTGCCAATACACAGCCCTAATTATAACTAAAGAGTTCAAAGTACCACAGAACAGATTTAATCAGTGTCAAATTAGCAAACTTAAATGTCTCCCTTCAGTTTTCTGCCAAAACAAAAGTGATTAAAACAGCAGAAAAATTAAGAAATTAAAAGAAATGTATATTACTATATTACTGTATTGTAAAATAAAAACTAATATTAAAAAAAAATTCTTATTATTATTTAAAATGAATTAGTTACTTTGGTTGGGATTCAAACATCAACAGTGTGAAGGTAAAATGAAAAGGAAGAAAAAAGTCAAATCCCCAGCTGTTTAGTCTACAATGTCTACAACGCCTGCCAGTCACATAACGCCAAGTAACAAAAAAAAAAAATTCATGAGCAAAACCGACACCTTAGCATGATTTGCAAGTACAGCACAAGATTACATTCAATAAACAAATCAAAGTCAGAGTCAAAGTCTGTTAATTGCCTCCATCTCAATGATCTCAAACTCCAAAAACTCATTTCTTTAATCGTGTCTGATCGATGAAAGCTCAGTTCTTCAGCACAATGAAACTGAGTTTGAGTATTATATTGTATTCAGAAACTGATCATTTTCTTGCTTTAAAAAAAGCTGCAAATCAATATTCAGACAGCTGCCCATGTTTCTGCATTCTGCCTGTGAGATTCAACACAACACTTCATCTCAGAGTGAATCACTATTTCATTACACGCACACAAATGAAATGCCATATGTGAGCTCCGGCAGCCTCTACGACTGCTGAAGAAATCAATCTTTACTGAACTATCGCAGGCGTTCACGTGTGAACGTGACGAGTGAAAGTACATCTTGTTTCTTTTATTGTGTGTGGTGGAGCACAACGGCCTGAGTTCAGTTTAGTTTGACTCTACTGTTTGCTGTATAACTAACTGCTTGCATCATTTCCAGAACCATTTTCTAGGTGAAAATGTGCCATGTGCTTAACATTTCCTCTACGTGTGCTAACATTAATTTCCACTGGAAGGGTACATGAAATCTTGATTGGATTTCTCTCCCAGGAAAACTGTCTGCTACACTGTGATGGCAAAAACAATTCAACATCATGCTATGATATGGTATGATATAGCATTTTATTGTCGGACGAGTGTGAAATTTTTCTTGCATAATATCTATATTTACAACAGTCAACATCTCTTACACAACAACGTCACTTAATCCACACAAAAAATGATGATTGTTTCTCAAACATTTCTGGATCGATCCACATCATCAATAATAATTGGAATTTTAAGTAATTAATAATTCTAGAAACAACACCTAAGGTGCATATGCAGTGGAATTTATATCATGAAAAGTGTAAAAACTTGCAGGAGCGTTCAGATCATTTTACCCACCAGGAAAAAAAAACTTAAGCTTCATTCTGCACCATGAACATTCCCTTTTTTGTGAAATAAAAAATATATTGGTAAAACTTTACAATAAGGTTCATTTGTTAACATTAGTTAATGTATTAACTAACATGAACCTACCTTGAGCAATACATTTGTTGCTGAATTTGTTAATCTTTGTTAATGTTAGTTAATAAAAATACACTTGTTCACTGTTTGGTCATTTTAGCACAGCAGTCCTAGAGGCAAAGTTGCTCAGAATGAGGAGTTCTACCATGTGGTATGAATGTTGGGGCGTCGCAAAAAAAAAAAAAAAAAAAAAAATTAGGAGATACACAATCCTTTATGCACGTGAAAAATGCAAAGGCACCCTCCGATTGGCCGATTTCTTTCGTATTTTTCACAGGCCTCTAAGGCTGTGAGTCAAACAGGCCCAGTGAGTATTCCGATTGGCCTCCATTAACCTTGTCTGATAGCTGCTCAAAATTCAGTGGCTGATGGTGGACATGTTTTTTGAGATGTGCCAATGTCCTCATAGACAGTAATGGCACCTTGGACGAAGACACTGTATGCCAATTTTCAAGTTGATCGGAATAATGGTGATGTAGTTATAGCCATTTTCATGTTTTTTTCCTGTTTTAGTGCCACTAAGTGGCCAGTCACGTGACCACAGAATGAGCTCTTACATAGGTGTGCTGAGTGTGGTGAAAATATCTCATTCCATTCATGATTGTTAATACTTTGATTGTTGCAATCCTATCAGACTTATGATAGCAACCTGAATCGTAACAAAGCAATGTTCGCCAGAGGAGAACTGGCCCCCCGACTAAGCCTGGTTTCTCCTAAAGTTTTTTTTTCCTCCATTTTAACACCTATTTGCCACTTGTTTGCCACCTGTTGTCACCTGATGGAGTTTGGGTTCCTTGCGGCTGTCGCCTTTGGCTTGCTTAGTTGGGGACACTTGACATTTGACTTGACATTTGATATTCAACAGTATTCTTGACATTTATTCAACAGTGCTTCTGATCTGCCTGCATTGACACTATTCTTTAAGAGCTGCTGTGCAGCCAAAATTATATACCAGTTATCAATGTAAAGCTGCTTTGACACAATCTGCATTGTAAAAAGTGCTATATAAATAAAGGTGACTTGACTTGACATGAGTTATAACCATTTTAGTAAAGGTGGCTCCACCCACTTCAAACATTTTGGTGGCTTTTAGGGAACATGAATCAGAATTTCAACTTTTTTTTTGATAACTATTAAGAGTCAGACTCCAGAGAATCTCACTGCAATTTATTGGTTCTGATCTGTTCAAAAACCTAGGACTAGTTCGCAAAAGAAGGTTTTTCAAAAAATCCAAAATACCAGAAAATTTCGCCAGAACAACGAGCAAAATCTTGTCTACCTTGAGTCAAGGATACCAATGACACTTGAGCTTAGGCCTAACAGTTCAGGAGTTGTGAGCCATTTCATACTTTTCAATGCTGTAGCGCCCCCGTCAGGCCGATCAGGGCGAGCCTTGGTGATATTGTAGACAGTGTGAGTACTACCAGTCCTCAAAGTTTCAAGTCTCTACGACTTATGGTTTGGTCTGCCCGATCACTTTTATGGCAGGAACACACCAAGCCGACGCCAGCGAACTAGTGGCGACGAAAGCAGACTGCGGGGTTGGCTCACGTCGGCAGCGTCTGGGTCCAAAGTTGGCCTGACACACCAAACCAACGCTCGACAGCCAACGGCCAAGTAGCACGTCCGTTCTGCGCCTGCGTAAGATGAAATGCCTTTCCGAACCAGAAGGTGGCAGTAGCTGAACAGCCAATCAGAATGATCAGATGGCCCAACTGACCGACGAGCTCAGACGCCGATTCCACGTCAAATCGGCCGAAAAAAGCAGACGAGGACCAACTTCAGCCGACGGCGCGGAACACACTGAGAAAACTTAGTCGGTCGATGAACAAAAACTACACTTGGTGTGTTCCTGCATCTAGGGGAGAATGTTGATCCATGGAAATGTTAACAATTACAATAGGGTTTCAGCGCTATACGGTTGAACCCCTAATAAATGTTGTAGAAGTGCAATTAATAATAAACAAATAAACAATTCATTAATAGTTCATGTTAAATAATGTAGTTAACTAATGTTAGCTAATGAATCTTATTGTAAAGTGTTACCAATGTATTTATCCCACAACTTGGCAGTTAATGAATTTTGATGCAGTTGATGGCAGTTTTAATACAACTAAATCTTTATCCAGTAAAGAGCAAAAAAGCCAATTATGTGCCCCTGATACTGTTGCCGAAAATTTGAGCCGAATCAAGAAAGAAATACAGTTAATTTTGTTAAATTTATGCTTAAAAAAAAACTGACCAATGGGGAAGAAAAGGTCAGTCCTAAACCAAGTCAATTTTTTTGTCACAAGTAAATGTATTTTCTTTTCTAACATTAGTGTTAATAACAAAACTCAAACACCTCAGGTCCATCATGCTGAAGAGATTTATTGATCGTCTCAGTGTTTCTTCTATCTTTAGTTTGTGAATAATCCACACAATGAGGCTACCGATCTGTTATGACACAATCAGACTCATAACTGCTTAATAACATGTTAAAAACACTGTCACGTTCTTTAGTTCTGCTGTTAAATACTGTTAATGGATCCCAGATCAGGATGTGGCAGGAACAACACATCCACAGGACACACAAAAGCTTTCTGTGCCGCAGGATAGATTATTCTCTCTGATCTTCATGTGCCTGTGCTCTACTTTTCTTTTAGGGAGCACGTCTCTGTCCTTCAAGTGTCGAAAACATACAACACACAAAAAAAATGGCATTGATACTTATAAATACCAACACAAGTTATGGGGGTTTACCATGCAACGACTATGATATAAGTTTGAAAAACAATGAAAATAGCAAGATAAGAGTGTTAATGGAGGGGAAGATTTGGTTAATTTTATTTTAATGTGCCATTGTTTCAGTGTAATTACACAATCACTAAGCAATATGTACTTACTATAGGTTTAGGGTTAAGGTTTGGTTTAGTGTTATTTGTTTAGAATTATGCAGAGTTAGTAAATACATGTAATGTGTACATGTACAGCACATTAAAATAAAGGGTTACTGAAGATTTTCAGTGAATAACAACTTAAATTTAGGCCTGTTTCTCACATAAAGCTAGTATATGACTTCAGTGTACTTGGAATATAGTGCATGAGTCTTATGGACGGCTATTATGGTGCTTTTTAGATCCAATTATGGAGCAAACTGTAAACATTAAAATGTTTTAAAAGTATATAGCCTAATCTTTATAAGGCTTATGAAGTAGTAAAAATTGGATATAATTTTACACAGTAAACACAAACAGATTTCTGTCTCTCCATTGACAGTCTATGCAACATTGCTTCAAAAAGTTCATAAAGAGATCATTAAACTGAACCATATGAATTGAGCGGTTTAGTCCAAATTTTCTGAAGAGGTCAGGAACCTTTGGCCTATGGCCAAGTCTCGCACCCTTCACCAATAAAAGATCGATAAAAAATGAGACACATCAAAGATTTCTTGCAGAAAAACCAGCCAATTACAATTCCTTTGTTGTACAGCCTACTGAAGTTAATGAAATTAATATATATTTCAAGTTGTTCAGTGATGTTTGTGAGCGTCACGACAGCAATTCTAGAGCTCCTGCACTCAGATTCAAGCAGCTACGTAGCTTCTTTGTGGTAATGGCAAAAACAATTTTTTGACCAGCAGTGAACATTTAAAAGTACATAAAAAGTGACTGGACTGAAATATTTTATTTAATATTTTACTGAAACTGGTGCTCTTCTGTGCTAAGAGACATTTCGAAACATTTCACCAGTTACTTTCGCTTTTGCCGCAGAGACCTTTTATATCCTATAATTGTGTTAATAAAAGTTATTAATAACAAAACACGGATGAATGAGATAGTAAAGAGCAGGATGTGCTTGATATTAAAAAGAAATATTAAAAGCACAATAAGCCGTGAAAGAAAAACATTTTTTCATATTATATTATTTTTTGCTGTGGCTCTTTTAGAAAAATGCATTAACCAAAAATGAAAAAATGGCTCTTTGGTCAAAAAAGGCTCCCGACCCCTGGCTTTATATGATGAACAGATTTAATTTAGGCTTTTTTTCCCACATATAAACATTTAATGTCAATATACACATCTGATATGTTAAACAGAAGCTCAAGCATGCTTGCTTGATATGCAAGAACCAATGAGGTTCATTCTCGTGTTACGCAGCACGTTTGAGCTTCAGCAAGAACCAATGAGGTTCATTCGTGTTACGCAGCACGTTTGAACTTCCACAAGAACCAATGAGGTTCATTCTCGTGTTACGCAGCATGTTTGAGCTTCAGCAAGAACCAATGAGGTTCATTCTCGTGTGTTACGCAGCACATTTGAGCTTCAGCAAGAACCAATGAGGTTCAGTCTCGTGTTACGCAGCACATTTGAGCTTCAGCAAGAACCAATGAGGTTCATTCTCGTGTGTTACGCAGCACATTTGAGCTTCAGCAAGAACCAATGAGGTTCATTCTCGTGTGTTACGCAGCACGTTTGAGCTTCAGCAAGAACCAATGAGGTTCATTCGTGTTACGCAGCACGTTTGAACTTCCACAAGAACCAATGAGGTTCATTCTCGTGTGTTACACAGCACATCTGAGCTTCAGCAAGAACCAGTGAGGTTCATTCTCGTGTTACGCAGCACGTTTGAGCTTCAGCAAGAACCAGTGAGGTTCATTCTCGTGTGTTACGCAGCACGTTTGAACTTGCGCAAGAACTAATGAAGTTCATTCTCATGTTACGCAGCAAGTTTGAGCTTCAGCAAGAACCAATGAGGTTCATTCTCGTGTGTTACACAGCACATTTGAGCTTCAGCAAGAACCAATGAGGTTCAGTCTCGTGTTACGCAGCACATTTGAGCTTCAGCAAGAACCAATGAGGTTCATTCTCGTGTGTTACGCAGCACATTTGAGCTTCAGTAAGAACCAATGAGGTTCATTCGTGTTACGCAGCACGTTTGAACTTCCACAAGAACCAATGAGGTTCATTCTCGTGTTACGCAGCGCATTTGAGCTTCAGCAAGAACCAATGAGGTTCAGTCTCGTGTTACGCAGCACATTTGAGCTTCAGCAAGAACCAATGAGGTTCATTCTCGTGTGTTACGCAGCACGTTTGAACTTCCACAAGAACCAATGAGGTTCATTCTCGTGTGTTACACAGCACATCTGAGCTTCAGCAAGAACCAGTGAGGTTCATTCTCGTGTTACGCAGCACGTTTGAGCTTCAGCAAGAACCAGTGAGGTTCATTCTCGTGTGTTACGCAGCACGTTTGAACTTGCGCAAGAACTAATGAAGTTCATTCTCATGTTACGCAGCAAGTTTGAGCTTCAGCAAGAACCAATGAGGTTCATTCTCGTGTGTTACACAGCACATTTGAGCATTTGAGCTTCAGCAAGAACCAATGAGGTTCAGTCTCGTGTTACGCAGCACATTTGAGCTTCAGCAAGAACCAATGAGGTTCATTCTCGTGTGTTACGCAGCACATTTGAGCTTCAGTAAGAACCAATGAGGTTCATTCGTGTTACGCAGCACGTTTGAACTTCCACAAGAACCAATGAGGTTCATTCTCGTGTTACGCAGCACATTTGAGCTTCAGCAAGAACCAATGAGGTTCAGTCTCGTGTTACGCAGCACATTTGAGCTTCAGCAAGAACCAATGAGATTCATTCTCGTGTGTTACGCAGCACGTTTGAGCTTCAGCAAGAACCAATGAGGTTCATTCGTGTTACGCAGCACGTTTGAACTTCCACAAGAACCAATGAGGTTCATTCTCGTGTGTTACACAGCACATCTGAGCTTCAGCAAGAACCAGTGAGGTTCATTCTCGTGTTACGCAGCACGTTTGAGCTTCAGCAAGAACCAGTGAGGTTCATTCTCGTGTGTTACGCAGCACGTTTGAGCTTCAGCAAGAACCAATGAGGTTCAGTCTCGTGTTACGCAGCACATTTGAGCTTCAGCAAGAACCAATGAGGTTCATTCTCGTGTGTTACGCAGCACATTTGAGCTTCAGCAAGAACTAATGAAGTTCATTCTCATGTTACGCAGCAAGTTTGAGCTTCAGCAAGAACCAATGAGGTTCATTCTCGTGTGTTACACAGCACGTTTGAGCTTCAGCAAGAACCAATGAGGTTCAGTCTCGTGTTACGCAGCACATTTGAGCTTCAGCAAGAACCAATGAGGTTCATTCTCGTGTGTTACGCAGCACATTTGAGCTTCAGTAAGAACCAATGAGGTTCATTCGTGTTACGCAGCACGTTTGAACTTCCACAAGAACCAATGAGGTTCATTCTCGTGTGTTACACAGCACATCTGAGCTTCAGCAAGAACCAGTGAGGTTCATTCTCGTGTTACGCAGCACGTTTGAGCTTCAGCAAGAACCAGTGAGGTTCATTCTCGTGTGTTACGCAGCACGTTTGAACTTGCGCAAGAACTAATGAAGTTCATTCTCATGTTACGCAGCAAGTTTGAGCTTCAGCAAGAACCAATGAGGTTCATTCTCGTGTGTTACACAGCACGTTTGAGCTTCAGCAAGAACCAATGAGGTTCAGTCTCGTGTGTTACGCAGCACATTTGAGCTTCAGCAAGAACCAATGAGGTTCAGTCTCGTGTTACGCAGCACATTTGAGCTTCAGTAAGAACCAATGAGGTTCAGTCTCGTGTTACGCAGCACGTTTGAGCTTCAGCAAGAACCAATGAGGTTCAGTCTCGTGTTACGCAGCACATTTGAGCTTCAGCAAGAACCAATGAGGTTCATTCTCGTGTGTTACGCAGCACATTTGAGCTTCAGTAAGAACCAATGAGGTTCATTCGTGTTACGCAGCACGTTTGAACTTCCACAAGAACCAATGAGGTTCATTCTCGTGTTACGCAGCACATTTGAGCTTCAGCAAGAACCAATGAGGTTCAGTCTCGTGTTACGCAGCACATTTGAGCTTCAGCAAGAACCAATGAGGTTCATTCTCGTGTGTTACGCAGCACGTTTGAGCTTCAGCAAGAACCAATGAGGTTCATTCGTGTTACGCAGCACGTTTGAACTTCCACAAGAACCAATGAGGTTCATTCTCGTGTGTTACACAGCACATCTGAGCTTCAGCAAGAACCAGTGAGGTTCATTCTCGTGTTACGCAGCACGTTTGAGCTTCAGCAAGAACCAGTGAGGTTCATTCTCGTGTGTTACGCAGCACGTTTGAACTTGCGCAAGAACTAATGAAGTTCATTCTCATGTTACGCAGCAAGTTTGAGCTTCAGCAAGAACCAATGAGGTTCATTCTCGTGTGTTACACAGCACGTTTGAGCTTCAGCAAGAACCAATGAGGTTCAGTCTCGTGTGTTACGCAGCACATTTGAGCTTCAGCAAGAACCAATGAGGTTCAGTCTCGTGTTACGCAGCACATTTGAGCTTCAGTAAGAACCAATGAGGTTCAGTCTCGTGTTACGCAGCACGTTTGAGCTTCAGCAAGAACCAATGAGGTTCATTCTCGTGTTACGCAGCACGTTTGAGCTTCAGTAAGAACCAATGAGGTTCAGTCTCGTGTTACGCAGCACGTTTGAGCTTCAGCAAGAACCAATGAGGTTCATTCTCGTGTTACGCAGCACGTTTGAGCTTGTGCAAGAACCAATGAAGTTCATTCTTGTGTTACGCAGCACATTTAAGCTTCTGCATGAACCAATAAGGTTCATTCTCGTGTTACGTAGCATGTTCAAGAACCAATGAGGTTCATTCTTGTGTGTTACGCAGAACATTTGAGATTCTGCAAGAACCAATGAGGTTCATTCTTGTGTGTTATGCAGAACATTTGAGATTCTGCAAGAACCAGTGAGGTTCATTCTTATGTTATGCAGCACGTTTGAGCTTCAGCAAGAACCAGTTGAGCTTTTGTTTATGTTCGCTGATGAATGTTTATATGTGAATAAAAGCCTACATTCAATCTGTTCATCATATAAAGAGATTGTGTCTCTTCAGAAAAACTGGACTAAACCACTCAATTCATATGGATTAATTATTATGGATTCAATGTTTTTATGAACTTTTTGAAACGTTGAAGTGGTAGTTGCATAGTCTGTCAATGGAGGGACAGAAATCTCTCAAATATCATTCAAATATCTTTGTGTTTCGAAGATGAACGAAAGTGTAGCGGGTTTGTAATGACATGAGGGTGAGTAAATTATCATTTTTTTCATTTTTGGGTGAACTAACCCTTTACGTTGTAGTGAACCTGGAATATTCCTTTAATGATGAAAAACAATTTTGGGTGAACTTTCCCTTTAAACATCACTGTAGCCAACACAAGAACACAACGTTCATCACACAAATGCAGATTTTGCACAGTAAAGACAGGAACATGTGCATTTTGGAGTACAAATGCAGCATCATTTTCAGCGTCTATGTCTTCTTGAATATGCGTTCAGGCAAAGTGCTTTTTTCACTTGCAGTGGCCTTGTCAGGAAAAAAACAAATCAAAGTCTTATTCATTACGATGGGTGACTCTTTGTTCTCCCTGTGTCTTTGAGTGACAGCACAAGGACGGCCTCTATTTCCTCAATTATTTCTGTCCTCTTCTGTTTTATTCCACCCTACAAAGACAGACTGTGAAACTGGAGCTTTACAAGACAAGCTACACCTCATTTAAAGTAGTTAAACTAATGCTACTTTTCTCTGAGGAGTTTGTCATCATGACTGTTCAGAGGAAAAATGCATCTGATGGGTCGAGCTGATGTCACTATTGATTACCACAGTTAACATGGTCAGATTACCATGGTTTAAAGATTCCCTACAGATTCCAAAGCTTCCTGAGAATTCTCCATGGATCTGAGAGGAAGTCCAATAACCATACACATGAGACACTGACTTCAACCAAACACTGATCAATGAAAACGATCATGTCACCCTTCAGCTGTACTGTTTTAAAGTGGTTTATTTTTGGCCTTGCATCACATGACATGGTTTTGAACTTCAGTTCCTAGTAAACCATCATATTGTGATCCAAATACTTGTCTGTGACTGTAATAAAGATGTTACGCTCAGTTAAAGGTCTTCAGTCACACTTAAACCCACATGAGCAGGCGCATGTGGTGGTCTAAATGAAAAAATGAAGTTAGATCTGCGGGCAGGAGATGTGAAGTGTCTTCGAGAGCTTGTGAGGCTCTCTTTATTTACAGTGAGTCACTCGAGCGCTCTCGCGACTCTTTCCTGGCGGGCGTTGTGTGTTTAAACTGTCCTCAAGCTATTAATAGCTCCGCTGCTTCATCTGTGCATGCTGAATATGAAGCATGCCACCTTCCGGCTGCTGAATGCCAACGACACCAGGAGAACATCTTACAAAGAAGAATTTTATGAATCCCAATGCACCATGTGCTAGAAATGCCAAGATTACACTGGATAAAAGCATATAAATAAACAAAAAGACACTTCTATCTATAGTGACATTTATAACAGGAGACAGTCCATGAGCCAGCACTCTTTGGTGTCCCATGACTTTATATAAAGTATTTAAGGCCCAAAATCCCATCTTCTCTTGTTGTGAGAATCAATAGATAGGTTTGAAATGGAATGAAGACAAGTAAATAATCTCATTCCATTTTCTCAATTTGTACATTATTGTGTAACATTCAACCCTGTTACCAGTTATTGCAAGACAAAAATGATCAAACAGATATTAATCTTTAATGCATGATAAATTTAAGTTTATCAATTCTTATCAATACTTTAAAGGTGCCCTAGAACCAGTTTTTACAAGATGTAATATAAGTCTAAGGTGTCCCCTGAATGTGTCTGTGAAGTTTCAGCTCAAAATACCCCATAGATTTTTTTTTATTCATTTTTTAACTGCCTATTTTGGGGCATCATTAACTATGCACCGATTCAGCGCGCGGCCCCTTTAAATTGCGCGCATTTGATTCTGAATGAGTTTGATAGTGCTCCGTGGCTAAAGCTAACATTACACACTGTTGGAGAGATTTATAAAGAATGAAGTTGTGTTTATGAATTATACAGACTGCAAGTGTTTAAAAATGAAAATAGCGACGGCTCTCTTGTCTTCGTGAATACAGTAAGAAACGATGGTAACTTTAACCACATTTAACAGTACATTAGCAACATGCTAACGAAACATTTAGAAAGTCAATTCACAAATATCACTAAAAATATCATGTAATCATGGATCAGTTATTATTGCTCCATCTGCCATTTTTCGCTATTGTCCTTGCTTGCTTACATGGTCTGATGATTCAGCTGTGCACAGATCCAGACATTAAAACTGGCTGCCCTTGTCTAATGCCTTGAACATGGGCTGGCATATGCAAATATTGGGGGCGTACATATTAAAGATCCCGACTGTTACGTAACAGTCGGTGTTATGTTGAGATTCGCCTGTTCTTCGGAGGTCTTTTAAACAAATGAGATTTATATAAGAAGGAGGAAGCAATGTAGTTTGAAACTCAATGTATGTCTTTTCCATGTACTGAACTCTTGTTATTTAACTATGCCAAGGTAAATTCAATTTTTGATTCTAGGGCACCTTTAACAATACTTCAAACCAACATTTGGTCCCAAACTAAACCCTTACTGAGTCATTAAGTGCTTAAACCACTACACCACCACACGAGCCACCGAAACATACAGGACAGTCCCATTTCTCTCTAACAACATATGTGAGAGCTTTTAACACAACAAAAGAAGTCACCAGATATGACAATCAACTTGGACTAAAGCGGTCTGTACGTCATTCTGAACCTGATCAACTATAGTTCCACCTGTTATGATCCTTTTAGTGAGTGTTTCATACAAAATACATGACTCACACATCAGTTTAAATCCTCTATAAAAGTCATGAGTAAACTGTATTTACATGAGTGATGTAACAACCAATAACAGAAATAGGTCAGTGTTTCTTATAAATGACTTGCCTTATTGCTTCTAGTGCATGCAGTCCATATACATTCGTTACATCTGTAAGCTGTTTAGCATTATAATTAACCAAGAGAGATAATATCTTGATATTTTCAGAAAACTACTAAATAAAAGCAGGCATTTTTATGATCTCTCTGTTTTTCTAAAAATAAATGATAAACAGATTCTGTATGAATAACGGCATAAATGAGTTCTTGAGTCATGAGAGTTCAGTAAAGCAGCATTACTTAGAATTATAATTAGTCTGACTACCAGGAATTTTATTGACAAAATGTGAAATTTTCTAAACACTTTGTTCCATGCAGTAAAAACTCTGCATGTTTCCTCCAGAAATTAACCTTCATTATTGTTCATTCACACTCAGCTGTGCTTTTCTATAAGATCAGTCTCCTGTAGAAACACAAGCTGAGCTTTTGAAGGTTACCTTTAAACCAAGGTAAGTATGACTGCGCCATCATAAAGGTTGTTTCAATCCAATAACTCTACTGAACCCTTGACAAGGTAATAAAGGTAAAAAAGAAAAAAGTGACACCATCCAATAATCGCAAAAAGTTTTGAGCTATTTGTTATAAAACAACGTCTCAGCTTTTAATTTCTGTCAATTTTATAACTAAAAAACAAACAATAAATGTCATTTTGTGGCTCTTTAATGTGACTTGACAGGTCGCTGTAGTGCGTTTAAACGGCAAGTGAACTGATCATCTCTTCCTATGAATGAACATCAGAAGGAATGTTGAAAGATACAGTACAACTTTTTTGAAATGTATCATGTCTCATGTAATCGTTCAAGCAGCGTTTCAACCGCGAGGAGACAACAATAAAACAGCATTACATTTAGCTCAGAAAATGTCCATAGTCGGCTACAAAAAAAAAAAAAAAAAACTCTAAAGAGGAGCATTTTGGTGGATATATGCACTATATATTATACTATATTCATTGTTGTCTTCATTATTTAATACGTTTGAATAAATAAGTCATGAAAACAAGTTTTTATTACAGCCACCATTTAAATGTTTATATTTCAACAACAAAATAACACTAAACATAAATAGATCAATTAAAATATGACATAAAATCTATGTGCAATTTAAATGCTTATATACAACTCCATTTTTATTTAAGTGTTGATTATTATTTCAATTTGATCAATTATTTAATTGATTATTATATCAACTTTATTTTTGGTTTCTGTTTTCATCTAAATGAAAGCTTTAATTTCTATTTAAGAGTTTCAGTAAAAAGTCATTTCAGTGCATCACAATCAAAAATACTTTTAAACACAGCAAAATACTATAGATTCAGTGATATGTGCTTTTCATTTCATAAAGGCTCATTTTTTGGACTATAAAGGGCATTTTGAGCACTGAATGTTACAGTACATGTTCAGTTTTATTTAATCAATATCAAGAGAAGTCTGTTTTTCATGATATGATTCCAAGGCTGAAAGAAGGAAATGAGCTCATAGATTGCAGCAAAAGTAGTTGGTATATTTAAAAGGCTGTGGGCAGTAATAAACACCCACACATATGGAATACAGTACCAACGGTTGGTGACCTATTAAAGCCCTGCCCTGTTGCCCCAATAACACTAGAGCGTAAATATATACATGAGCGTAAAGACAACCTCATCTCATTAATTATTAAACAGCCTTTATGTATTTTAAGGGTACCTCAATAATGCATCCACTACTGACTACCACTTCTAGCCTTCCGAAATGTTATGCTGGGTACACTCCAAAAATATTTAGGCCTAAATGTAAGATTTCTGTATTTGAATTGCATATACAATTTCCATCCATTTGGATGACAGTTTTATCATAAACAAACTAATAAACTTAAAGTGATATTTGTCAGTCATACATAAATGAAACAGATTTCTGTATAGTACTAATAACTGAATTTGTTGTGTTTTAAATACACTTTTTTTTTTAAATACAGTATTGCATGTTAAAACTGTGCAATCCAAATGGATGGAAATTTAATATGCAATTCAAATGTAGTATGTAGTATAAAAAGTCTAAGATAACAGGGTTCATGCAAATTACATTCATGTCTTACTATATTTCTGATTCTGATGGCCAGAATGTGTGTAACATTAAATAATTGATCAAATGAAAAACTTTGACCAATCACTGGCCAGAGTAATGCTGTTATCACACTCAAACACATAAGATCAAACTATTCAGGCACCATATCAAATTGCACAGGAAATGTACGGGAACATCAGAACCAGTATCAGCAAGTTGAGACATCGTCTTTTGAGTTCATTCGAGAAACATTTTGGGGTAAATCTGACAGACAGATGGGTTCTGTTCCAAAATACTAAACTACCTTGCTGTATACAACAGGCAGCTGCCTTCTGAGACAGAATTATCATTGAAATGACAAACGAATATATGCAGGGCCTAAAACTAACTTCTTGCCACACCTGCCAATGGCTGGTGGAAATTTACTGGCCATAAATATTTCTTTCCAGCCATGAAACAGATTTATCCCTATTAAAGGTGCCATAGAACGTCTTTTTAAAAGATGTAATATAAGTCTAAGGTGTCCCCTGAATGTGTCTGTGAAGTTTCAGCACAAAATACCCCATAGATTTTTTTTTATTAATCATTAAATATGAGCCGATTTAGGCTGCGGCCCCTTTAAATGCTCACGCTCCCCTCCCACGGAGCTCACGCTTGCCTTAAACAGTGCATAAACAAAGTTCACACAGCTAATATAACCCTCAAAATGGATCTTTACAAAGTGTTCGTCATGGAACATGTCTAATTGCGTAAGTATGGTATTTATTTGGATGTTTACATTTGATTCTGAATGAGTTTGATGGTGCTCCGTGGCTAATGGCTAACGGCTACACTGTTGGAGAGATTTATAAAGAATGAAGTTGTTTATGAATTATACAGACTGCAAGTGTTTAAAAATGAAAATAGCGACGGCTCTCGTCTCCGTGAATACAGTAAGAAACGATGGTAACTTTAACCACATTTAACAGTACATTAGCAACATGCTAACGAAACATTTAGAAAGACCAATTTACAAATATCACTAAAAATATCATGATATCATGGATCATGTCAGTTATTATTGCTCCATCTGCCATTTTTCGCTGTTGTCCTTCCTTGCTTACCTAGTCTGATGATTCAGCTGTGCACAGATCCAGACATTAATACTAGCTTGTCTAATGCCTTGAACATGAGCTGCAAATATTGGGGGCGTACATATTAATGATCCTGACTGTTACATAACAGTCGGTGTTATGTTGAGATTCGCCTGTTCTTCGGAGGTCTTTTAAACAAATGAGATTTATATAAGAAGGAGGAAACAATGGAGTTTGAGACTCACTGTATGTCATTTCCATGTACTGAACTCTTGTTATTCAACTATGCCGAGGTAAATTCAATTTTCAATTCGATGGCACCTTTAAAGTTACAAAAGTTATTCAGTCAAGAGCAGTGAGTAATTTTCTTTGTCTTTTGTTGTTTGAATCAAATTAAAAACAGACAGCAGCAGGAATATTAGGCTGCTGTCACTTTAAGAGCTAATGCATGGATCCAATATACTGATAAACATGCGTTTTATTTCATTTTTAACGGTTTATGTTCACTTAAGCTATAACTATGTTTACGAGGATACTTGCCAAGATGGGCATTTTGATAATTTTGTTTGAATATGTTTGTTCAAGCTTAAGAAGACATGAAAGAGAGCTCAATTCGGTATTCACACGCCGTCTATGACGCGGATTACTGGGATGTTTGCGCACAGAAATTTCCCACACAGTGCTTGAGAAACGAATTGAGTTCCCTTTCGTGACAATGAAGCATTGGCCTGTCACCTGTCCCGAGCAACATTCACGTCCATGATCTACACAATATTTGCATTGTTATAATTCATAACAATGTTACCGGCAAACTGGCGATTGACACCATTTCATATACTCGCCAACACAGATTTTTACTCAAATTTGTTAATTTTAGGCCCTGCATATATAGCATTTTGATATATTATTTGGTACTAAATTTTAAGAATGTTTATAATCATCATTTCTCTTGTTAGGTCAAGACTTTTTTCACAAGCTCATTACAATGCTGCCTTAAAAACTGGCCAAAATATAATGCATTGTAAGTAGGTTTTGGATCAGGGCCATACAGTCATCACATCGACTTGTTCAAATAAAGTAATCCTATTGGTCATCTAACGTGGTCTAATCTTGTTACCTTATTAGCTCACTGCAGTCTCAAAGCACAGAAAGCCTGAGTGTTGAATCAGATGTCAAGCTCAGTGACGGAACGAAGCTCATGCACTCAAGAAATTTACTACAGTTCTTAGTGAACACATCTGTCAAGCTCTAAAAAGGATTAAAAAACATAATAAAAATGAGCCATCCATATGACTTGTGCACTATATTTCAAGTCTTCTGATGTTATACGATAACTTTGTGTGATGAAGGGACAGAAATATAAGTCCTTATTCACTGATAATGTTCCCCTCCGCTGTAGCTTACGTCTAGCCTTTGTGTATCGCCCAAAAAATTGGCTTTTTCCATATTGAAAATCAACAGCTACAACAGAATCGAACATTATCATTAAATGCGACATACCAAATAATCATTGGTATGAATTTGGACTAATTGGAATATAGTGCACAAGTTGTGGATAAGAGCAGCTTGGATGTTTTCCTAAATATCTCCATTTTTGTTCCTCAGATGAAAGAAAGTTAAACAAAATTAGAACAACTTCTGAATGGCAAATGACATTTACATTTTATAAGACACAATACAAGTACCTACTGGCTGCATGGTATGTGTGGTTACAGTATATAAGAACATACTATTTTGGAATGAAAGAGAAAACACATTAAATAAGGTACAAAAAACAGTGAATCAAACAGCATACAGTTAAATTTGATTTATAGAATCTGGAGATATTTCCAACTGGCCACAAAGACATGTCTTTGAAAAACCCTGCTATCTTAAGAAGAATATTAAAACAATGAAGATAACACACTTGATCACTTTGGTCTAAAAAGCCGTAATGCTTCACAACTATTATAAAGCAAGGCATGAATCTTTTACATTATTTAATGTCTTATGAGATTGTGAATGAATGTCTCTAGAAGTGTTTCACAATAATAGAGTCAAACACATCAACAGAAATAACCGCATGAATGATTTACCGCAGACGTTGTTGCTATGAGACACAAGGACAGATCAAAAACACTGCAACTAGAATCATTAAAATGAAGCTTCTACTGGCCGTCCATCATGTGGTCCTGGTAAAGCAGCTTTTAGATCTTTCCTAGAGGTCTTATAACCTCACACACTGAGCTCAAACATCATGTCTGAACTTGAATGTTTCTCACTACTGCTGTCCTTAGTATCAGACTGTGTTACCATTGGATACGACCAGTTTGTCTAATCAAATCTGAATGAACTTTGCAAAATATCAATATTGCCAATAAAAATGGATTGAGTGTACTTTAAATGAGGAAGTGTTATGACCTCTAGTGAGTGTGATAGTCTGCTCCAATATAATGTTTAGAAAAACGTTGTGAAATCATTTGAAGAATAGTTTCACAGATTTCCCGTATCCTGTGAAGTGCCCTTTCATGATGCAATCAAAACATGTTCTAACCGAAGGCCTTTTCTCACCATATCTGAATGTTGTGTACAAAAACCTGCTGCAAAAACACAAAAGGAGAACTTTTGAAGACTCTTCATGAACCTCTTTTCCATATAATGATAGTCAGTTGTGACCAGCATAAAATAGTGGAATAGTAAAACACCATAAAACTATCATTAAAACATAGCTTGAATGCTATTATTCCAAGTGTTCTGAAAGGTTTTTGTTAGGAAATGGACTAGGGCTGGGTAAAAAATATTGATTTCTCAATTTTAATCAATTTTCATTTTGATGAAACAATCAATTCTTAAATCCCAAGAATATATCTTTTGGTCCATGCTGTTTTCAGCTAATGAATGAACAAAACTTTGTAGCATGGCTCCCAATAATCTTTTTGCTTTGTTACTTCTGATATGAAACTAAGTCTCAGCTTTCAAATTCTGTCAATTTTATTTAGACATTCAAACAAATACCACGTTGGCGCTCTTTAATGTGGCATAACAGATCGCTGTAGTGCCTTAGAGGAAGCGAAGCGCATGTGAATGGATCATTTTTCGGCTTTACTAGTTACAGCACAAACATGAATGAACATCAGAAAGTATGTTGAAAGACACAGTCCAATTGAAATTCGTATTAAAGCTAAATATATGCACTATTGCATGTTAGCGTCTGGAGCAATAAAACACAATTGTAAAAGTCAATCTTCACAGCATGCAGACTCTGTAAGGTCTGACAGTGTTTCCTATTAATTACCTAGGCTGTGGCAGCCCGCCATACTCTAATCTAATTTGTGCCACCACAGTTTCATAATGAACCAAAAATATATTCTCCAAAAATGTCTCTAGAGTTATTTTGGGCCATTGCTTTGGCAAAGTATCTGTCAAATGAACTAAAATCGAAAGTGCGATATGGCTTTGTGCCCTTATAAAATCGCAAAAGACTATAATTTAATTAAAAAGTATATAGTATGTTTGCGCTGCGTGTTTCAAAAAGACGTGCACGCTTTGCTCACGCCATCTGCTCGTGATCCTGTGTTTTCCACGTCATGCGCTAAGTCATGTGTTAAATGATGCTTGAGAAAATTTGCTATGTACTCTACTGATACTATTGCCTGGAAAATCCAGTCTCACCACTGTACCAGCAGATGAGTCTGGTCAGCCATTGAATCGATTCGATTTCTAGGGCGGAGCAAATCCGAGCAAACAGGAAGTGGAGTAAGCCAATCAGAGAAGGGCGGATATGACGTTAGCAAAGCGACAAGAGAGTCAACAGCGAAAAGTAAATAATTAATGTGTTTTTGGTCATTTAAAACTGAATTCACGGCTGAATAGAACAAACTCTCGGGTCTCCTGTGCGCAATCTTTGTTGATATTGAAGAGACTTTCGCCGCACTAGAGTGACGCTGTTTGCGTCACTGAAATAAACGAAATACGGTTTGGAGTTGACTCGAGGCGCGACGGAGGGCGGACTGACCAGACTGATATATCTTGTAGAAGATATATCATTCTGGACTTGCCAGGCAACTGATACTAGGGTTGCACAATTAATATAATTTCTAATCGCAATTATGATTACGGACACCACAATTTCGTAATCATTCAATGGCACAATTACAAAAAAAAAAAAAAAAAATCCACTTACATTATTCTGCATGCTTAAGAGGTGTGTTTAGAGCATGTTACGTTGTGAGAGGATGAATCATGACTAATTCAGAGTGTAAAAGGTCTAACCCAGCACAAAAGGAACAACCAGTGATGTAAGTGTACGCTGATTGGTCGAACACACCTGCCACCCACCACCTGCCATTTTTAAAAAGCAGTTTATACAACCATATATATATATATATATACACTCCACAAACTAACTAGTGTAACAGACATAGGCTAGTAAGAGCTGTGCGTGTAAACCTCACTACCCTGACCTCAAGAGGCGCTCTAGCGACTGACGCTGGAGACTGCGGTCTTTAGCCTCCTTGTTAGAGCGCCCGACTCTTATGCCGGTGGACCCGGGTTCGAGTCCCGATTAGGGCGGGTGGTTCGAACAGGAGGGGTTACATCTACAAACATGGAAAACAGTGATAGACAGACCTCTCAAACTCACGCTAAAAAGAAAATCCAGCGTGACTTTTAAGGGACCAAGCAAAACATGAATATGTATTTCTGCTCAGCTAGCGACATTGGGCATCAAACAAGCGAATACTTTTTCATATACTGCCCACTTTCTTTGTATAACAGTTATATACAATAATATATTAGACAGGACTGTTAAACATATCATAAACTAATGATGCCGGACAATGCGAGTACTGTGTGCTCAGACTCAGGCTAAGCCATTCTCGGCACCGTCAAAATAAAAGTCACAACAACAAGAGTAGTTTATGTCACTTCAGAGTTCCTACTGACGATGCGAATGCATCCAGGAAAATGGCCCTAGTGGAACATTAGTTTTTGGGGAACCACCCTTGTGGCTAGTGCCTATAACTAAGTTCCTAGAATAGCATGGTGTGGAAGGCCCTATTATATTTACATGCATGTGTTTACTTTTTTATTATTATTATTATTTAAAGAAGAAACCAAACCAATGTATAGTTGACATTTGAGGCTTAAAGGTGGTAAAGAGGATGTTTTAGTCGACTGAGTTTTTGAAATGAGCGCATGCGGAAGAACAATCCCCCTCCTTCACAGCTCATTTTAAGTGAACGCCTCCCAAAACTCGTGCAGGAGTGTTTGTTTACCACAGGCATTCGCTGTGTTATTAAGCCGGGCACACATTTAACGACTAGCTAAAACATTCTGACTGTGCTCAACATACAGCGATAGTTTCCTGCTCCTGAAGCAGATTTATATACTTTCACATGGAATTTGAACACCGACTGTAATCGCAGACTGAACGCAACCGGCTCTGACTGGACGCGTTTGAGCGCGATCAGTCATAAGTATCAATTTACATTCATAATCGGCCTTACAATCGTTAAGCCGCGCACACACTTAGTGGATTCATTATTTCGGACTCACCGCAGGTAACTCATAATCTGCAGTTGTTACTCCTGTCTCCTGACAAAAACATTGCATGCGGAGCGTGGAAAGTTACTAGAGCGCGCAACCGCGTGTCTCTCACAAGGAACGTCATGGCAGTGATTGACAAGCCAGAGGGCCAATCCGCGCACGCCTCTCACAATGGCAGTGATTGACAAGCCAGAGGGCCAATCGTTTACGCGATGATCGCGTAAACGATTGGCTGATGTTTTTAAGGCCCTACCTCGTGCACAGATGATGTATATTAATAATATTACTTTCAGTGCACCTAATAAATAGTCTTTTATCAGTTAGTAAAGACAGTTTCAAGTAATATTGCAAAAATGTATAAAACAAAACATCCTCTGTACCACCTTTAATGCTATAGAAAACCAATAAAAAAAATTCAGGAAGAGTGTTTTCAGCTTGTTTTTATTTAAAAATATTGCACGCAGTTGCTTCAAGCAATGGTATAAAGCTATTCAAAACATTCAGTGTAATTGTGATAACTGTAATTAATAATTGCAATTACAATTTCAATACAATTATGATTTTTGTCATAATCGGAATTGAATCGAATCACAAGATTGTGAATCAAAATTGAATCGTGAAATTTGTGTCAATACCCAGCCCTAACATGGACCATGCTTGACATCAAGCACTGATTTTGACAAGCATCATGACATTCAAACCTGCTATATTTTTTAAGAACTGCAGAGTGAAAAACAACTTAAATTTGTGTTGTTTATTCAACGCTAACATACGACTTCAGAAACTGTATGGATAGGATAGTCTGTCATATGGATAGTCATGTAGTTTTATAAGACTTTTTTTTATGGGAAAACTAAATTATGGTGTGTAAACAATGACAGAATTAAGGAACATTTAGCAGGGTTTTCCCGACCACACCATCAAAGAATAAAGGAACTCACGTCCTAGCCAGGACTACAAGAACTCACTAGTACATCTCCACAACTGGTGCTTCTTGCTTTCTTCTAGTAAAGTACCTCACATAAAAGTGCTTTAGCAAATCCAGCCCTAAGCCAGAGTTTTAACATCCTGTTCCAGACCAGAATAAATCAAACCCACACAACATCAATAATTCAATTTCAATCCTTATTTGGCTTCGAAACTATGATACTGTAAAGCACAGTACGGTTAAAACAAATATCATTTTTCTTTCCATTCGACTTTGTGTTCAATGGAACAAAGAAAATCATACAGGTTTGAAATGACACAAAGGTGAGTAAATAGTGGCAATTTTTTTTTATGGGTGAACTATTCCTTTCGATGGATACACTATATAATATATATAATACATTTTTACAATTACACTCAGATGCTTTTACATATTAACATTAAAGCTGCTGTCAGTCTGTGGGACAGAACAATACAAATCACTCTGGACAGAACGCTGAATTGCTTTCAAGCAGAGAGATTATACAAGTCACTCGCATTTGTGCTTATTCAACCTGTAAGCATGTATTTCTTCTGTCTCTGTCATTTATCACATGGAAATGTGGGTCAACATAGAATCTGAATAAACAGACATTGCAAATGTTTTACTACAACTAATGAAAACAGGAACATCTTTGCAGGAAGCAAAATCTTATTCTATTGCAAAAGACAAAAAAAATACAATTCATTTTTCAGTGTGCATGAGGGACACACAGGGATCAGTTTGGGAAGGATTTGTAAGCCCTGAGAGAGACCAAAAATTGAGTAGAAGAAAGCAAATCAAAGCTCAAGACTTACACCAAGTTTATAAGCGTTTCTGGATCAGTGATGCAACAACTAGCAAGAAGACAACAATACAAAACCCTCTCACACAATATGTATTAAAAACTCACAAGCTAAGATAGATATTTATATAAGGATGGAAGACGTTTGCCCAGCGGGGAACACAAGATACTTACAAAGGCTTCACACAATTATGATGTTCTCAGCTAATAAATGCTGGAGGGTTTGCTTCCTCCCATCATCTGCATTTCAAGCCTCCTTCAAATGAAAGTTTAGGTGAAATATAAAGAGGATGGGTCAGTACTGGCCCAGATGACAAAACAACGTCCAATACAATGTTCAGTTATAATAATTCAACATATTTCTAGTTAGACTAGATGCTCACAAATACAATATTTAGCCTACATGAGCTTTAATTCTGACAAAACACCTGCATTCACTCAACATTCGCGTGGGTCTATGACGTAATGGGTATTTTTTTTTTGTCCAAAGGCCTTAATAATAATGATAAACAAAGATATGACATTTAAAGTATGTAAGGTTGCACAACTAGATCTCTTTTATCGAACCCAAAAGGTTTTAATTATATTTTGCTACATATAAATGTATTTTAAAGATTTTGAAGCATCAAAAAGTCATTCGGTTTAGCCGTCCAAAGGCCAATACAGCCATTTCATTTGTGATTAAAATATCTTAAAATGTAATAAATGTATATTTTTTTTACTCTTCATAACATCATATATCAACATAGTGCAAAATGGTATTAAAATTATGTGTAGAAGTCGTTGCTTTGTTATGAGAAAGAATGTCCGGAAAAATGAATTTCATTGATGTCATTCGGAGTAACAAATGTAAAGGGACCATTTTAGATCCAGTCATGCAGTCAATATCATGTGACAGGATGTGACATCATTTAGATACCTGCAAAGGACCACATGATTATGAAGCAAAGTAACTAACTCTCTTAACTATTTGAAAAATTAACGTTTTAACTTGCTCATGCGCATGTCCTGAAGCATCAGGTCATTCAGGACAACCGTTATAAAACATGGAAAATGTTGTAATATTTTAAAAACTTGTACTAAATATAAAATGTTTGATTGTCCTTTTGCTAGCTAACTAGATAGATATTGTTTGAAAATATCGTCATTCGGTATAACCAAAAATGTCATTCGGTAAAACCGAAATTTTGGTTAAACCGAATTACTTTTTTGGTGACAAATGTTGTCCATCTTGTAAAAAAATTACAAAAAAAAAAAGTGTTAATTGATTATAAAACCACATAATCTCATTGTTAACACTTCAAAATATAAAACTTCAAAATATCTCCATAATGTTTTTCACACTTTTAAAAACCTTATTCATCAAAGACTCGCATATAAATATGGTGGTTAGGTTTGCAATATAATCTGGATTTTCAATTAGACCACTGCACACACATTTATAATTCACTTCATATAGACTTTAACAGTAAAAATCTGTTAAATGAAAAAAACATAAATTGTACTGTTGGGGTTATGAAAGCCAAAGAATGAGAATGCCTTGAGAAAGCAACATGTTTAGTTTTGTTTTTTTTTGGAAAGGTTAACATTTAGATGTGAATTAATAACACCTCCCTTTAAAACCTCTTGGTCTTAGAACTCTAAATGCATTATATGTATATAATTATGGCATTATAGAGACATCACCATGCCTTATATTACTGTATAACCTTTGATATAACTACACAACAACATACTTATAGCTTGTGTAGGTGTATTTTCATGTTTTCTCTCGTATTTAATGCATTTTTTACTCTTAAGCATAAATAAGTAAGTATTATTAACTATGATAGCCTCTATTAATTAGGAGAACCTCATAAGGAGTGTTATAAGGCCTACAGAGGCTTGTGTGTAGTGTCTTGTGTGATGCTGACTAGTGTTTTCTCCTCCCTTCCCCCTCTTTTAGAATGGCCATGAATGAGCCCTCCCCCCAGCCAGAAACTCTGCAGACTTTTGCTCCATGTTAGGAAGAAACCAACACCCCTTCAGCACAAAATGGAAGCTTCCACTATCAAACTGGGGTACACCAAAAAGCCTCACAACAAACATTTCACACAGTTGCAACATTTGACATTTAAAACACGGTGAAACGCAGGCGTGCGCCGCTATCCGTGGTGCTGAACTCAACGTCAACCGAACGGACCCGAAATTGTGTCGTTCAGCGAGAGTCGTTCTGACAGACGATTTCAGTGAAGGATTGAGAGCTTGTGACTTTAACAAACGGCTCAAACCGAGGCCAAGCAGATGAATTGTCAGTAAACATGTATAGAATTGCTATCGGAACGCTATAGTATAGATGACCTTGCTTTTGAGTAGCGATTATAAAAAAGTGAAAGTGAACTGCAGAGATCGAATCAAATGCTACCACGTCGTCATGTGACCAAGAAATATAACCCATCGGAAAGACTGTCGATAAAGTATCGAATAAGTACGTTGAGGTTCAGTACACACTAAACAACGATGTTTTAATGCCACATGACAGAGGAAGTGAGGAACTTTCCTTCACAAACTCTCTAGAAACATGTCGACCTACTAAAATGGACGCGTTGTAGCCTACAATTCGCTAAACAACCAAGACGGTTTTCGAGTACTAAAGCAGTTTAATATAATTTCACTGAACCCAGCTAGTTTGTCGTATTTTTACAGTGTTTTGAAAGAGGGTGTGTGTTTCTAAAATGTACGCCATATATAAATGAATTACTTGTTTTTCACTTAGGGCAGTTATTTTGCTTTGCCTTTAATTGTTGTTGTTTCTTAAGCTCACGTTTAACCAACAAGATACCAGTCCAAAAACAAGCAAAATGTTTTCAAAACTTCACAAAAGCCCCTTGTGTTATTTGGCAAAGTCACGTAAAGGACAAAGCATTGAGAACGTCCGTAAGAACTAGTGATGCCGACAAAGTTTCTCGCCCAATGTAAATTCCCCATTCTTCAACGCTTCAAATAAAATGAATTACCTGTGGGTCCTGCTTCATCTGTGCAACTAGTTTCTAAACGAAGTAAAACAACAAAAAGACGTTTCGTTTAAAGTGTTTCAAGTTAGGATGTGAGGGAGGAACAAAGCGGCGAGCAGTGAGTCCGTTTGAACCTCATAAATATTCAAGTCTCGTCCCGATCGCTACACAAAACCGCCGCATTATTAGTGCAAATCGCAAAAAAAACACGCCGCACGCGTGAAAGTGCATCAAAGAACGTTTTAACAATCTGCGCTCAAAGTGATTATGGCGTCATAAAGGCGAAAGAATGTTAGCGTTCTATCACTCTGAAAGGCTACGAATTCCACGCAAATTCTAACGTTCGAACACGGCGGATGTCCGTCTTCCAGCGTGTATTCACGTAAGAATCCCAGAAAAGCTTCAACAAAATGCCATTTTTATTTACCTGATGACATTGGACTTCTACTTTGAGTGCTTCTTGAAGGCCTTGTAGCTCCATATTCCGACTTCAGAAGCACTTTTCCTCCACTTTCGACGCGATCCGCGTTATTTGTGGCGTAATACAAATATTTTAAAAGCAACAATAACAATCGCAAGAACTACTCGGGCTGCACAGCAAGTTCTCGCTTCTTTACTGGCCGTAAAGACTCATCACCCACTTTACGCCAGTATAAACAAAAGTGCTCAGAAAGCGAGCTAAAGATTCCAGCAGTCGCATAAATTCACTCCGAAATCCCCACGGCAAACGTCTGTTCGACCTATCCGAAACGTACGGCTTTATTTCGAAGTCTTTGAGTTGAAAATGTGGAACTATATTTTGTCCGAGTGCGCGGCATGATTTCACTTTGCCTGGGGAAAAAGTTGCGCTTCGGTTGTCAATGCTAATTCGGAAAGTTCCCGGATGGAGCAGTGAAAGAAGAACTCTCCCTTCCTCTGTCACGTGCACGCGCTCCCTCAGTTATGGAGTCATGCGCGCTCCCACAGTTCTCTACAAAAACCCAGCAGAACTAGTGTGAAAAGTTCATTATTGGAGTGTGGCGTTTTAATAAACATCTTCTGGTGAACATTTGTTTCAAAACGTGTTTTTCTACAGATAAACCGAAGATCTGTAAATCAAATATGTTCTTTTATTTAATGAAAACAACGAAAATTAATGTATCGAATTGATCGGTATAACCTCTTTGTTAGCTAAATACTATTTTCAGTTTGAAAAAGCAAAACAAAAAAGTTTTCCTAGACTTTTAGGCAAGGTATTGCTAATGAATATGTCATAAACGCGTGAATAACCGTAGCCAATGAAATACAATACATTGTAAATGAAATACTGTGGCTGAATTAAAATGATCTGTTTTGACTAGGGCGAGACCAAAGAGAGTGTGCATTATGATTAAGTGTGAGCTGTATATGAATGATGTTGGGGGGGTGTATAGACAGCCCCCCTCCCAGACCCTCACAGACCTCTGTATAACCCCCACATAGCGTAAATTAACACAAATCCCTCCAGCTATTAAAATGCAAATATGGGCCTCTGTACTGCCTTTATTAGTAGTCTTCTGAGAGTAACATAGTGCTTCTGAGAGTCAGCATTACCTCACGTATCACTGTATCATAAAATATTTCTGTTGCTGACATGAAATCTGGCATCTGTCAGTGAAGATAAATGTATTGTGTTCACTTCTACAAATAGTTTGGTTCAGCTGCTCGTATCACATAAATTAAGCAAAACTCTGAGTATGTATTAATATTAGAATTACTCCCTTTCAGCAAAAGTTATAAAATGAGCATATGTTTTGCATTTAACAGTACTCTTTCCTCCAGCTGATCTTTTTTTTTTTCCTAGTTGAAGGGTTTTACTCCACCCTGTCCTCGTACCAACCCCCATCCACCCTCCCAGCCGTGCGCCCTCCGCCCCCTTCAGTCCTCTAAACACAAGTCACAGCGTCATTGGAGCATTACACCGCGTTCACGCTCTGCTCTGCCCTGATGTCCTATCAGGAGTTGCGGCTGTGGCATATGCATCCAGACAGACACGAGCCGAAGGGATGAGAGCCAATCGGCTTTCAGGACAGGATAAATGTGATGTGGAAGTTAATGTGATGCAGAAAGGGCAGTCCAGTGCATTTACTTACAACTGACTGGAAACACTCTTGTGCTTGACATGTGTGCTTATGAAGGAAGTCAAAAAGCATTATGAACAGAGTATATTTTAAGAGGCTGAGGTTTTCTATCATTTAATCATTGTTTTGATTTAATTTCAAATGGTAGAGTGACAAATATCCCACACAGTACAAATATTCCACATATAGGATAAATATAGCTGCAAGCAGCAATCATCGGGGTCCAAGCACCAATGGCCCATGTGGATGATTAGCGATTCAATTAAAATGTATCTTAAAATGTGATTTTTATAGCAAAGACCAACTTGAATCTTCACTGAAAGTTAGGGTTTGATGAAACGGGTTACAGCAACTCAATTTAAAGATAACATTTGCAGCTCAAACCCTAAGGTCCTTTTCGTTTTTATTATTTATTTCTATAATATGCGTTGCCTTCTAACCTTATAGGGTTAGTTCACCCAAAAATGAAAATAATGTCATTTATTACTCACCCTCATGCTGTTCCACACCTGTAAGACCTTCATTAATCTTCGAAACACAAATTGAGATATTTTTGTTGAAATCCGATGGCTCCGTGAGGCCTGCATAGGGAGCAATGACATTTCCTCTCTCAAGATCCATAAAGGTACTAAAAACATATTTAAAAAAGTTCATGTGAGTACAGTGGTTCAATATTAATATTATAAAGCGACGAGAATATTTTTGGTGCGCCAAAAAAACAACAAAATATTGACTTATAAAGTGATGGCCGATTTCAAAACACTGCTTCAGGAAGCTTCGGAGCGTTATGAATCAGTGTGTCGAATCAGCGGTTCGAAGCGCCAAAGTCACGTGATTTCAGCAGTTTGGCGGTTTGACATGCGATCCGAATCATGATTCGACACACTGATTAATAACGCTCCGAAGCTTCCTGAAGCAGTGTTTTGAAATCGGCCATCACTAAATAAGTCGTTATTTAGTTTTTTTGGCGCACGAAAAAAATATTCTCGTTGCTTTATAATATTAATATTGAACTACTGTACTCACATGAACTGATTTAAATATGTTTTTAGTACATTAATGGATCTTGAGAGAGGAAATGTCATTGCTCCCTATGGAGGCCTCACGGAGCCATTGGATTTCAACAAAAATATCTTAATTTGTGTTTCAAAGATTAACGAAGGTCTTACGGGTGTGGAACGGCATGAGGGTGAGTAATAAATGACATTATTTTCATTTTTGGGTGAACTAACCCTTTATGCATGCAGTTCAACACATAAGTGTTTGTTTTATTATTCATACCACAACAGTACAGAAGTGTCCTTATAGAAATTTTATAATATATATTATCTTGATAAAGACACATAAAATTGTTTCTCCATTTTAAACAAACAGCAATATAATAATGTCTGGTGAAATGAAAAATGTGTTTTTCTGGGGTATATTAAAGTTAAAGAAACATTATATGATTATAAGCATTTTACTGATTTCTATGTACACTAATAAAACTATCCTGTCAGTACAACATAGTTATACAAATGAACAAGATCAATGCATTTATTTCTGTTTAGGGATGGAAACTGATAGAAAAGATTAGGTTTGAAATATTCCTTATCCTGCGGCTCCCTCTAGTGGACAACATTAATATCACAGCCTTCATCTTTCAGTTGAAATGGCTGATAGTTTAGAATTTGTTGTTAGCCTCCATAAATTCATCATAAATTCATGAAACTAAGCATGTTTGCTCAGAATGACTTGTTCTCCGTATGTACAATGTTTTGAGAAGTTTGCACACAAGATATAGACATAATAGTCATAATAGTTTATACCAGACATGTAAAAATTGCATCTGCTAAATGGTTTAAATGATTAAAATTCTTTTGATAACTTTTTGTCTGCATGGTCTGGAGTTTATGTGTGCAAAGTTTGACAAACGGCCTAGGAGGAGTGCAAAAAAGTTTTTTTTTTAACAAATTAGAATGGCAGATAACGTTTTTAGATAATCTTAAAAATTAGATTAATAAACGGATAGTTCTGGCCCTGGATTCTGATTGGTTGAGCTGAGTTCGAAGCCGTTGTAAATTACTCTACAAACATACACCTGTGACCTCATTAGATCAGTATTACTGCGCCGCTGTGTCTGTGTGTTGCTGAAGTTTCATGCGTATTTAACGAAAAGTAATTGTTGTTTATTATTTATAAAAAAAAGTTATAAATACAACACGGCTATGACCGCTTCACCCAACGGTCGTGTATCACTGTATAACACCCTTAACAACGTAAACATATGTATTGTGTGTATTGTGAGTATTGTGAGAGAGATCGAGAAACACAATAAAAGTGTTCACAATAAAAAATCTGTTTGAATGTCCGCTGCGATCTTGTCCTCTTAACAGTTAATGGGTTTTTCCTGCTGACACTGACAGCGCTAGTCAAAACATTTGTCATTTGAGTCTTGTTCTGTGTTCACAACAATTTTCAATATAAAAGTCTTTGCGACTGAGTGGCTCGCTCATAAAGAGAATCTTTGCCACCATCTAGAGGCGTAATAATGTAACTTCTGTTGCTGTTCACAGTCAGGGACTATTTTTTTCCAGTGGAAGGAAGGCTTTTAGTGATTTTACTTCATGAAAGTTGCATTGATGCATATTTTTTGGCTTTAATATTTGTATTGTGTGGTAACTGTTTTATAAAAGCAATAAGCCCTGTGAAGCTGTGGTTTACAGTAAATTTATAACAGCTAAGGGGGTTTTAGGCCAACAACGCCCCTTAGCTGTTATAAATTCACTGTAAACCACAAATTCTTGGGGCTTATCGCTTTATTTAATATTGTTCTGGCTTAAAATCAGGGATTTAGAGGAAATTAGAATTTTGATGGGATTATTAGCTAAAACATAAAGTTGCTTATTATAGTGCCACATTGTGGATGATTTTTACAAAAATCGGTAGGGTACAACAGGGCTAGAGGAAAATGAGCTTTTCGCTACTCCCATAGTGTAAAAAATATGTTTTTATTGAACATTTATGGAGCAACAGATTTTGTGTGAAAATGAATCATAAAAGTGGTTTGTTTGTTTGTTTGTTTGTTTGTTTAAAAAATCTTATAAATGTATGAGGTGGAAAGATGGCCCCCTTACACCCCACACAGGGTAAAACCAGCATGTGATAAAAGGCACACAGTACTGATACAAATACTTTAGCTAAAGTAATACGTTTTTTTTTTAATAATGTCTAAGTTAATACTTGTTCAAAACAATCACTTTAGCAAATGTTGTACTATTTTCAGTTTATTCTGATAAATAAAATAATTTATTTTTGTTCAATAAATATATTGTCATTAAAATATGTTAATTTTAAAAAATACAGGAACAAAATTATTAAAACAAGTACTGAAAGCATTCACAGAGATCCCATAATAATATGATATAGCTTTACAGTATAGTAACAATAAATATTATATTTTATTATATTATGTTATTATTATCATCATATTTTTAAATATGATGGTTTCTTTTATAAATATGGTGATTATAAGGTGGACAGAATATAGTCAATTACTCGATTCTCACAGACAATAATTTGATTTGATTCAATCGATTCTCATTTACTACATACATCTACGACATTTTAAAAAACATTAAATATTAGATCAAATTAGCACAGAATCAACTTTGCGCTGCTTTCCGCAATCGCATCAAGCATCGGCCAAATTTCCATGTGCATCATTAAACGCCGTTGTGTTTTTTTTTTTTTGTGCCATCCAGTGGTTTGAAGGACAATAAAGTGAAATGTGCCTTTTATTCCAGTGCACCTTTAGCCCTGATGTACCCTCTACACATATTCATTTCACAAGATGAGAGTTATAATGGTTTTTAAACAGCAAGCCATTATATAGGAGATGTCAGCTTTCTGAATTTCAATTCAACTACCTAATATGCACATTTTTGGGGCTTTTTTTTTTTTGGCAGTAAACATAATTGCTGAAATTACCTAAAATAGCCTACTTGAAACCATGGTCAGCAGTGAGGTGATCAGTTGGCAATGAGCAATGTGATGACATCATGAAATCACATATAAAGAGTTATGTCATATAGATAATAATAAAAAAAATCCCAGTGGTTGGAATAAGGTGAAACTGCTGCCAAATTGTGTGGAAATGTAATTTGTAATGGTTTATTGTAAGTTCATCTCTTGCACATCAGTTTTCAAGTATTTTTTGCCAAGATGAAATTCATACTAATATGCTAAGATGAAGTTCACATGTAATTTAATGATAGCTGGGTGCACAGGGTTATTTTAGTATCTAGGTCGAGATACTATTATAGTTCTATCAATATTTTGAATCTTTCATTTTTATATTTTAATTTTAGTTAACGTTTTAGTATGTTGTGTTTTTGTCATTTTATTAGTTTTTTTTTTAAATGTCTATGTAGTTTTTATTCATTTTTATTTCAGTTTTAATTATTTAACTACATCAAGTTAAACTAAATGAAAATGAGAGTTGTTGCCTTGTTTGTATATATATATATATATATATATATATATATATATATATATATATATATATATTTCTAAATAAGTTTTAGAATTTTCTTTTATATATAGTTTTAGTTAATTATACAACCCGAATTCTGGAAAAATTAATGTAACTTGTAAAGTCTAAGTTAATACTTGTTCAAAACAATCACTTGTACTATTTTCAGTTTATTGGGACGTTTTTTTAAAGCTGCAGTACATAACTTTTTTGGTTAAAAATTATCAAAAATCAATTTTTGAGCAAGTACATAACCAGCCAGTGTTCAAAACTATCTCATTATCTTAGCTCAATTCACAACGGTAAGCTTGTAATAATGTTTTATAATAAGAGCGACATGGTGGATTTCCGCAGGAAATTTGAGCATGCAGCAGTTCGTCTGTGCGTCATTACGTCACGTCCGTAAACAGAAAGGAAGGAGTCCAGGAGTCACACCGGTGCGGTGACTGACAGCAAGCATTAGATTAATCTGCGCTGACAAGCTGTGCCGATACACAACGCACATACAGATAACTGTTCCGCATATGACTGCAATCGTATGTTTCAAACAAGAGATGGCGACAAAGAGGAAAAATCGCGGACTGCAGCTTTAAATTTGAATTAAATGAAAACTAAAAGACTTTCAAATCACATGAGCCAATATTTTATTCACAATAGAACATAGATAACATAACACATGTTTAAACTGAGAAATTTCATGCACAAAATGAGCTCATTTCAAATTTGATACCTGCTACAGGTCTCAAAATAGTTGGGGCGGGGTCATGTTTACCATGGTGTAGCATCTCCTCTTCTTTACAAAACAGTGTGAAGACGTCTGGGCATCGAGGTTATGAGTTTCTGGAGTTTTGGTGTTGAAATTTGGTCCCATTCTTCCCTGATATAGGTTTCCAGCTGCTAAAGAATTTGTGGTCGTCTTTCGTTTAATGATGCGCCAAATGTTCTCTATAGGTGAAAGATCTGGACTGCAGGCAGGCCAATTCAGCACCTGAACTCTTCTGCGACGAAGCCATGCTGTTGCAATAGCTGCAGTATTTGGTTTTGCATTGTCCTGCTGAAACACACAAGACCTTCCCTGAAATAGACGTCATCTGGAGGGGAGCATATGTTGCTCTAAAACCTTTATATACCTTTCAGCATTCATAGTGCCTTCCAAAACATGCAAGCTGCCCATACCGTATGCACTTATGCACCCCCATACCATCAGAGATGCTGGCTTTTGAACAAAACTCTGATAACACACTAGAAGGTCTCCCTCCTCTTTAGCCTGGAGGACACACCGTCCGCGATTTCCAACAAGAGTGTCAAATTTGGACCCATCTAACCATAGAACACTTTTCCACTTTGAAACAGTCCATTTTAAATGAGATATCAATTAATCTAATCAGTTGCTAGATGTTCTCCCAGCTGAATCTTTTCAAAATGTCTTGCTTTTTCAGCCATTTGTTTCCCCCGTGCCAACTTTTTTTAGACCTGTAGCAGGCATCAAATTTGAAATGAAATGAACATTTGTTATGTTATCTATATTCTATTGTGAATAAAATATTGACTCATGTGATTTGAAAGTCTTTTAGTTTTCATTTTATTCAAATTTAAAAAAAAACATCCCAACTTTTCTGGAATTCAGGTTGTAATAATCTGGGTTGCTCACTAGCATAAATTAAGTGGGGTTTTTTTTGTTTTGTTTTTTTTTAAGTTTGCATTCTTACAGTCTGTTAGGAAACACCATCAAAAAAGATGCTAAATTTCATTTGCTCACATCAATCATTATACAAGCTCTGTATGTAGAAATTTCAATAATTAGAATATCATCAAAAAGTTGATTTATTTCACTAATTCCATTCAAAAAGTGAAACCTGTATATTATATTCATTCATTACACACAGACTGATATTTTTCAAATGTTTATTTCTTTTAATTTTGATGATTATAACTGACAACTAAGGAAAATCCCAAATTCAGTATCTCAGAAAATTAGAATATTGTGAAAAGGTTCAATATTGAAGACACCTGGTGCCACACTCTAATCAGCTAATTAACTCAAAACACCTGCAAAGGCCTTTAAATGGTCTCTCAGTCTAGTTCTGTAGGCTACACAATCATGGGAAAGACTGCTGACTTGACAGTTGTCCAAAAGACGACCATTGACACCTTGCACAAGGAGGGCAAGACACAAAAGGTCATTGCAAAAGAGGCTGGCTGTTCACAGAGCTCTGTGTCCAAGCACATTAATAGAGAGGCGAAGGGAAGGAAAAGATGTGGTAGATAAAAGTGTACAAGCAATAGGGATAACCGCACCCTGGAGAGGATTGTGAAACAAAACCCATTGAAAAATGTGGGGGAGATTCACAAAGAGTGGACTGCAGCTGGAGTCAGTGCTTCAAGAACCACTACGCACAGACGTATGCAAGACATGGGTTTCAGCTGTCACATTCCTTGTGTCAAGCCACTCTTGAACAACAGACAGCGTCAGAAGCGTCTCACCTGGGCTAAAGACAAAAAGGACTGGACTGCTGCTGAGTGGTCCAAAGTTATGTTCTCTGATGAAAGTAAATTTTGCATTTCCTTTGGAAAACAGGGTCCCAGAGTCTGGAGGAAGAGAGGAGAGGCACACAATCCACGTTGCTTGAGGTCCAGTGTAAAGTTTCCACAGTCAGTGATGGTTTGGGGTGCCATGTCATCTGCTGGTGTTGGTCCACTGTGTTTTCTGAGGTCCAAGGTCAACACAGCCATATACCAGGAAGTTTTAGAGCACTTCATGCTTCCTGCTGCTGACCAACTTTATGGATATGCAGATTTCATTTTCCAACAGGACTTGGCACCTGCACAAAGTGCCAGAGCTACCAATACCTTGTTTAAGGACCATGGTATCCCTGTTCTTAATTGGCCAGCAAACTCGTCTGACCTTAACCCCATAGAAAATCTATGGGGTATTGTGAAGAGGAAGATGCGATATGCCAGACCCAACAATGCAGAAGAGCTGAAGGCCACTATCAGAGCAACCTGGGCTCTCATAACACCTGAGCAGTGCCACAGACTGATCGACTCCATGCCACGCCACATTGCTACAGTAATTCAGGCAAAAGGAGCCCCAACTAAGTATTGAGTGCTGTACATGCTCATACTTTTCATGTTCATACTTTTCAGTTGGCCAAGATTTCTAAAAATCCTTTCTTTGTATTGGTCTTAAGTAATATTCTAATTTTCTGAGATACTGAATTTGGGATTTTCCTTAGTTGTCAGTTATAATCATCAAAATTAAAAGAAATAAACATTTGAAATATATCAGTCTGTGTGTAATGAATGAATATAATATACAAGTTTCACTTTTGAATGGAATTAGTGAAATAAATCAACTTTTTCATGATATTCTAATTATATGACCAGCACCTGTATGTATTATAATTTTAAAATGATTACTGTCCTGATTCAACAGATTGTTCTCATAAAATGTATGCAGCATCTGGGACAGACTTCTAGTATCACATCTAATAATAAAGCCACAATCTAATCCTGTTTATGTTAAACAAACCTCCTCTGGAGCTCATGGATCAGTTACTATGACAACAACTCCAAGATGAGAACAGAACAATCCAGGATTGGGTCAAACCCTAACCCTCAAAGAAACGGGGCCCTGAACACTAACCATAAGAACTAACAAAGGTTATATATTTAGAAATGAAGCATTACGTCAAACATAAATGGAGTACATTTTGTTTCATACTGACTTTAAGGTCACGTAATGGTAGAACAACAAACGTTACATTAGCTACTGTATAAAACACATATGTGATTAATTCCACCGTTTTTCTTTACATTTCTATGACACACGTCAACGGTCATGAAATGGGAGACATCAGATGTTTGCCAGTGTGCAGTCATGTCCTGAGACACACTCTGACTTTAATAACAGAGTTTCCTGGAATAGATGAGTGTGTCACTTGAGCTCAGCTCTTACTGTAAGCATCACGGCGGAGAGCGGAGATCTGATCGCACGTAACCTTCATCAGCAGATGCCAGCACTAGGAGTAGTTTTAGAATGAACTCATGTGCCAGTCAGGGAAACATGACAAACATAAAATGCCTTAAATACATCAATATCAGGACCATTATGCATTTCTAAGTACTGTTTTTCCACCACTCATATGTTAGGCAATAATGAGTATAGTTTTGTATAACAAATGCAATCATAAGCACTAATCTAACTTATCAACAAATCAATTAGGACTAACAAATGTTGTCATCTAGTCAATATTCATGAGACAAGCTGATAAGGATTTTTCAGATTTTTATGAATATGGGTCATTGACGAATAAGGTTTTTAAAAATGTAAAAAAACACATAATGGAGATATAATTCATTTTGAAGTTTTATTAAGTGTTAACAACGAGATTATGTAGGTTTTTTTTTATAATCAATTAACACTGCTTTTGTCATTTTTTACAAGATGGACAAAATTTGACACCAAAAAAGTCATTCGGTTTAACCAAAATTTCGGTTTTACCGAATGACACTTTTGGTTATACCAAATGACGATATTTTAAAACAATACTAAATAAAACAAATTCCATGTTTTATAACGGTTGTACCGAATGACCTGATTTTTCAGGACATGCATATGAGCAAGAGAAAACATGAATTTTTCAAATAGTTAAGAGAAAGTTAGTTACTTTGCTTCATGACCATGTGGTCCTTTGCAGGTGTCTAAATGATGTCACATCCTGTCACATGATACTGACCGCATGATTTGATCCAAAATGGTCCCTTTATATTGGTTACTCTGAATGACATCAATGAAATTCATTTTTCCGGACATTCTTTCTCATAACAAAGCAATGACTTCTACACATAATTTTAATACCATTTTGCACTATGCTAATATATGATGTTATAAAATCATGCCAGTATAAAAAATATATACATTTATTAAATTTTAAGGTATTTTAATCACAAATGAAATGGCTATATTGGCCTTTTGACGCTACAAAATCTTTAAAATAATTTATATGTAGCATAATATAATTAAAACCTTTTGGATTCAATAAAAGAGATCTAGTTGTACTACCTTAGTTTCGATGTCATATCTTTGTTTTTTTTATTATTATTAAGGTCTTTTGACAAAAAAATGACCCGTCACGTCATTGACCCATATTCAGATGAGATGATGCAGTGGTTTTAGTCAGAGCAATAGTGCATATGTTTATATTAAGTTATACTGAACTGCTGAAATATCAGGTGCTTCTCTGAGGTGGTTTGAGTTGCCAATGCACTTTATATGAACAAATTAAGACACACTTCGTCAGCTATAAATCTACCGAATTCGACTTGGCAGGCAGAAGAATTTGAATGCACACCATTAAAGTTTTTGACATCTATGGTTCATTTCTCCTTGCAAAGGCAGAAAAGTCGAAACATCAGAAAACATCTCCCGTGGCATAACACATCTTTAAAGGTGCCGTAGAACGTCTTTTCAAAAGATGTAATATAAGTCTAAGGTGTCCCCTGAATGTGTCTGTGAAGTTTCAGCTCAAAATACCCCATAGATTTTTTTTAATTAATTTTTTTAACTGCCTATTTTGGGGCATCATTAACTATGCACCGATTCAGCGCGCAGCCCCTTTAAATTGCGCGCTCCCTGCCCTCCCGAGCTCTCGGCTATAAGTGCAGTTATACCGTGCATAAACAAAGTTCACACAGCTAACATAACCCTCAAATGGATCTTTACAAGATATTCATCATTCATGCTGCATGCATGCATCAATTCCTGTGAGTATAGTATTTATTTGGATGTTTACATTTGATTCTGAATGAGTTTGAGGCTGTGCTCTGTGGCTAACAGGCTAATGCTACACTGTTGGAGAGATTTACAAAGAATGAAGTTGTTTATGAATTATACACACTGCAAGTGTTTAAAAATGAAAATAGCGACGGCTCTTGTCTCCGCGAATACAGTAAGAAACGATGGTAACTTTAACCACATTTAACAGTACATTAGCAACATGCTAACGAAACATTTAGAAAGACAATTTACAAATATCACTAAAAATATCATGATATCATGGATCATGTCAGTTATTATTGCTCCATCTGCCATTTTTCGCTATTGTCCTTGCTTGCTTACCTAGTCTGATGATTCAGCTGTGCACAGATCAAGACGTTAATACTGGCTGCCCTTGTCTAATGCCTTGAACATGGGCTGGCATATGCAAATATTGGGGTCATACATATTAATGATCCCGACTGTTACATAACAGTCGGTGTTATGTTGAGATTCGCCTGTTTTCCGGAGGTCTTTTAAACAAATGAGATTTATATAAGAAGGAGGAAGCAATGGTGTTTGAAACTCAACGTATGTCTTTTCCATGTACTGAACTCTTGTTATTCAACTATGCCGAGGTAAATTCAATTTTTGATTCTAGGGCACCTTTAAGAGAACAATAAGTGAAAAAACATTGCTGAATATATATATATATATAGAGAGAGAGAGAGAGAGAGAGAGAGAGAGGGAGAGAGAGAGGCTTTTGCATCTGAAGTCTCCATATATATCTGCATTGCAATTTATCAGTAATGCACTTAATCAGTAACTTTACATCATGTTCTTGTTTATTATTTAAAAAGAGAAGTATTTGACCTTGCACTTTTAATCCATAAACACTCATATTTAATAGGTGTTATATAAAATTGTGTAGTTTGAGTCCTGCTTAGTTTTAATATCCATCACAATCACTTACAGATTTCACATCTTCAGGCAAGTTTTCTTGCTATTTTAATGTAATTGTTGTTTTGGATGACAACTTTCATTTTAAATGATTGAACTGATTGTACCACAGTGACTTTATGGTGCTGAAATTATGGTCAAAGACATGCAGATAATGCCAGAGAGATGGTTCCATTAAGAGAAACCAATTAAATTTCCTCTTAATTTGTCCATTCACTCCTATAATTAAAGCATGTTAACTAAATCTGCATAATTAGACTTTCACTGATCTGTGCTGCCTGACTGACATTTAAATATGTCATCTGAACAAATTAGCAATTAGAGACGCATACCGCAAAAAAAAAAGAAAAAAAAAAAAGATAATCAGCCCTCATGACTTCATTAAGACACTAGTGAGGAGAACCCATGACCGCTTTGAGTCAGTCATAGGTGACCGAAAGAATCTCTACAGTCTGAGCCATGCTAAGATTACAATTACAAAAATAATATGTATTATTACTTTTAGACTGAAAAAAAAAAAAATCTGATTTTTTTTTTGTTAGAATGTCTCTGTACACATTTTCTGCTACAAAAAAAAAAAATAATAAAAAAATAAGGGTTTAAGTGGGTGGATATTGGCTGGAATAAGCTGCAATATGGACTCAACCATATGCTAATAGTCAAAGGTCTGGCTACAGACCTGACTAGGGGAAGTTTATTCCCATCAGATTTACAAACATTTTAGTCTTTCTGTTGATGGAACCTGAAAAAGTGACCAAGAGGCCTGCCAAGAGTGTTCCACTGTTCTGCTACTTTTTAACTCTTCATTCTTAAATATAAACATTCTATTTTGTTTTGACAATTTAATTCTTAAAAGATTCTTTTTAGTCACTTTTATTTGAAAATCTAAGTTTTTGATGCCAAGGTCCCCCAAATATGGATTCTGTTGTGAGGAATATAAAATGCAGCTATTTATTTTCATGTATAAAGGACCCATCAAGTGAGAAAAATACTGTGATTGTTTTTTCTCAAAAATTAAATAATAGGCTTGTATATTGTTATTGTTTTAATGGCAAAGCAAATTATTAAAATTATCTGGAAAGTATTTATTTTGTATTATGTTGACAGTATTCCCAACACATTTTCAATTAAATTAAAATAATTTTCTTCACATTTTTTGGAACAAATATTATTCAAAAGCAGATTTACGGAGCATAATGCCATTCAAGCTACAAGTAAACAAAAAGTGACTATGGCATGGAGAAACTCCACTGAAAGTTAAATATTTAAAGACTAATAAATATTTTATTGACAAAATTAAACAAATGTGGTTGTTTTACTGTTATAAATAGGGCTGTCAATAAAATAATAGCAATGAAACATATACACTCTAAAAAAATGGTGCTACATAGTACTAAAAGTGGTTCTTTGGCTCGTAATCTTAAGGGAACCACCTTAAGTGGTGTATAGCATCAAATCATGGTGCCTCAGTGGTTCTTCACCGGTTCTTTGGGATTACTGAGGTGCTTTATAGCACTGCTACTGTATACAGAACCGGTTAAGCCCCTGTATGGTTCTTCAGTGGTTCTTCACCGATTCTTTGGGATGACGGAGGTGCTATATAGCACTGCTACAGAACTGGTTAAGCCCCTGTATGGTTCTTCAGTGGTTCTTTGGGGTGGTTAAGGTGCTATATAGCACCGCTACCATATACAGAACCTGTTAAGCCCCTGTATGGTTTTTCAGTGGTTTTTCACCGGTTCTTTGGGATGACGGAGGTGCTATATAGCACCGCTACCATATACAGAACCTGTTAAGCCTCTGTATGGCTCTTCAGTGGTTCTTCAGTGGTTCTTTGGGCTGGTTAAGGCGCTATATAGCACCACTGCCGTTCAAAGAACCTGTTAAGGCCCTTTTAAAGGTTCTTTACGAGCCAAGGAACCAGATAGCACCATTTTTGTTGAAGAAATAAAATGCAATATGGCACCTCTTATGGGTTCTACATAGCATCATTTGATAAAGGTGCTGTAGAGCACCTTTAAAGATATGGTGCTACATAGCACCAAAAGTGGTTGCCCTATGATTACGACACAAGAACCACTTTTAGTGCTGCAATGTGTTAAACATTTAATGATTATCTTTAGTTAACATGCTAACTTTGATAGCCCTAAAAAATGCATTTTGTAAAACAATGTTTTGCAGAAACTCAAGCACCCCCTGGTGTCCATCAGATAGCGACTTCAACGAGGGGGGTAATAATTTGGCAGGGAGTCAAAATTAGGCACAACACCGGTATCTACAACCATCTACACGACAACACTGTAACCAGAGTTTCTAAAAATCTTCACCCTGGCATTTCAAAAATGTTCAGTTTCAGTGACCAGATACTGCATTTGTGTGTGGCAGTGCTGCCAATTTATCGATTTTGTTGCTAGATTTACCAAATTTCCCACCCCTTTTGAGACTTTTTTTTTCAAAAGCCTGGCGACAAATCTTGCAACTTCATGGGCTGAATCCCACTTCATAGCACTTTCGGTCTTGTGGACTTATGGTGCATTCAAGTTAAGTCGGAAAGATCGTATTTATGAGCTGAACGCACATGAACGCCACCACAATGTCATAAATACGAGTGGGGAGCTCGGGATTTTCTTTAAGCCCCGATCTGAACGAGTTGGGGGCGTGTCAGTGAGAAACATGGCGAAATATCACAATACTTATAGGTATTTAGCAGTGACATTGTCAGGCTTTTCTATTTACAATGAAGTAAGCTGATTCCCAGCAAAAATACGATAGCATCATAATATAACAATATAATATGTAATGATAAAGTTTACAATAGCTTCATAAATTAATTAAAAACATAAAAAAGCAACATACAACCAATGCACATTCTTTTCTCTACATTTTCTAAAAGTGTTATTTTGTGTAATTAATTTAGAGAAGGCACACCACCATCATACTCCGACGAAAGTGACATGAACGCATCTACCGTCGTAAACATGACTTCCCACCTCGTAAATACGAACTTCCGAGGAGGACTTGAAGGCACCATTACAATCGCTGGCACGTGCGTGTGTCCGTTAGGTCCAAGAGACCGTAGGATGTCCCATTCATCATTTTAGGTTTCAGAAGGGTGTTCGTTCATGAGCTACGCAGAACACTTTATCCGGCAGTCAAAGCGGCATTACGTCACAAAAGTGCGGACTCAGAGGAAGACCGTATAGGTTTAGGGTGCCATCTGGGATCCAGCCTTGGACAAACCTTATCTAGATTCCGTGACTCACCCACTGATCTACATTTATATTAATATAGATCAGTGGACTCGCCAGTATGATGTCATCTAGCGACATTTAGCAACCAGCTACTTTCAACTAAAAGCAATTGGCTACACTGGCATGTGGAAAATTTTGCAGTTTTGAAAATACCCATGACAGGGCCTCATTAGTCTAATCAATTCCTTCTCGTTTGAGAAAAAACACAGGTGCACCCAGGGACGGATTACGAACCGGGCCAGCGGGGCCGCTGCCCAGGGGCCCTAGGGGTGCAGGGGGCCCGTGGGGCCCCTAGCCCAAAACAATTTGCAACGCTTATCAACAATGTATTTACGTTTGTCTATTTTAGAGGGCCTACATTCTTTGATCCTCTGCCTACAAGGGCCCCTGACCCTATAGGGAGGGCGTTTGGCTGCCAAGGGCCCTTGAATTGTGGTGGTTGTGGTGGTGGTGCTGGTGGTGGTGGGGGGGGAGGTCGGTGCTTTCAGGGGGCCCCCGGCCCTGCTATAGGAACTTTAAAGGGAAATGGGTGCATGGGAGCCTACTTTTAGAAGGCCCTCTTAGGCCCTCCTATTATGGTCCTGGCTTCTGGCTACCAGGGGGCCATAGGGAGGATGGGGGCTTTGGGGGCTTTTAGAGGGCCCTCTGATTATGAGGGCCCTACTAGGAGGCCCTAGGCTAGGGAGGAGGGTGTAGTGTACCTTTAGAGGGCCATCTGATTACAAGGGCCCCTACCATGGGGCCCCTGGCTTCTGGGGGGAGGGGAGGGGGGCGTGTTAACAGCCTTACAGAAGGCCCTCTGACTAGGGAGCGGTAGCATGGTGGGATGGAGGCGGTTAACCTGCCCGCTGAGTGGCCCCCAGACCAGTGTAGCAGTGTAAGAGTTTGACCAGTGTAATCACTCCCAGGGCTGTAGTGGAGGCTAAACGCAAGTAAACACGGTTTACCCACCTCTGAAATTTCAGAATTAGAGTTAACCCACTTCTCAATTGATCTAAATGCACATCATAGTATAGTTTATGCACAAAATGTGATCACAGAATTCTTATTTTACCACTACACCCCTGATCACTCCGTTCTGTACGGGGATATGGTACACAGGTGGATTCTGGCATGGTTCAGCTGGACACGGTACACATGTAGTGTGATCACTAACCGTGCCCCAACATGGCTCTCACTGTACGTTCACACCAGGAGAGACCAAAGCGAACACGTCGCCAAGGTCGTTGAAGAAGCTTCGTTGTTGAATTTGCTTTATTCACTTTGTTCGCTCATTGGAATGTTTGATTTAGCCTGTTACCGTGGGGCGTTGGTAAATCTATATATTAGAATTGGTTTTCACCGAACCGCGTCATAACTCATTACATAAGGTTAACTGACTTTTAACTTCTCTTTTTCGCTCTGGCCCGCCCAATTCGCTGTACTGATTATAATTTGAGATCCAACTTACTGTATCAACTTAAGCCACCTTCTTTTCACTTTTTCCGAGGTAAAAAGCGGCAAAAGATAGTTTTCTCAACATCAGTCTGCTTTTACAACACGGTACGCGTACGCCGCACTAGTTTGGACCCACAAGTGGCATGATGACGTAACAACTAGCTATCCCAGACAATGCTGGCTTTTTTTTTTTTTTTTTTTTTTAAGGGGGGGGGGTTCTCGCGAACGTTTTGCCCAGGGGCCCACACAACCCATAATCCGTCCCTGGGTGCATCCTATACAATCTTGTTTGTTGAACCACCTGACTTCTCTGGGTTTCAAAAATGGTGCATCTTTCTTATTATTTCTCTGTTTGTTTGTTTTTTGTGCTTGTTATTTGCATTTGATTTATTGTTAGTGAATCTAATAAGATATTTAAAAAAGTGTTTGAATTAACCATCCATTTTTTTCTAATTCTTAAAAAGTGTACGCATCTTGCTTTAGTAATGTTTATTAGGAATTTTATGATTAAAGGTCCAACAACATTTCTTAAAGCGCAAGTGACATGAACGTGAGCATGAATACACATAACCCACTTACTGCATCTATTACTCAATACTTGCGAAGCACCTTGCCTTCTTTCCTTTAGTAGTGATGAAGGCAGATGAGGATAGACAATTAAAAAAAAAAAAAAGCACCCTCTTGATAAAGGTGATAAAGGTAATCGATAGGATTATCATCTGACCTGGACTTGATGGTATCCTGTGCTTTATCTCCTGCTCCCTCCCTCACTGCTTAATCAGGTAATCATTCATATTCCTGAATCTGTATTCAATTTGAGGAATTTAACCAATCTCCATTCAGTTTGGCCTGTTCCGAATGAAACACAATCACAAAAAACTACATTGTGTTTGAGAAAGTGTGTAATGGCTATTTTGTGATATTTAAATAGAGTAAGGTTACATAAGATGAATCTGCAGCTTTAAAGATCTTTTATTCTACTACTTGAATGATATGTAGTTTCAAAGAAAATGAACTGAGATTTCCATAATGGCCATCAGAAAGTTTAGCTCCAACACACCTTTTCGTTTTCATTGATCCTAATGACCTTGATTAGCAGCTTCAGGTGTGTTTAATTAGGACTGGAGATAAATTTGGGTGGAAAAATTGGACACTTTCCCATAGTGTCATTGAAGTGTTGATAAGTAGATTAAATATACATAATTTAACAGTATTATAAATATAATTAGAATATTATGTGTTTAGCAATTTATATAAAAGTGAATTATATTGTGTTGATCCTATTAACATTCTTGAATGTGACAGCTGAATTGACTTGCTGTTAAATAACATCATGCTTTCATTTTCAGATTTCAGAGAACCCAAAGGAAAAGAGGCAGTGGTCTGATGCAAGCTAGATTTTGAAAACTTGAGCCACTGGACCACTTGTTTTTATGATGACTTCTGAAAGTAATGTTATTTTTAAAGGTTGTAATGCTTTAGTCATTTTTGCCCCACGCTTAAAGAGTTTTATTTTCTATCTCTTTGTCATTGATTGTGTTAAACTGTTAAATCAAATAAATTGACTCAACTGCTGGAAAGGTGTCATTTAGGTTTTAAAATGTTTTCCCAAAACTTAGAAATGGTCAGAAATTTGTTGACATACCATGGAAGTATAACTTGTTTCAACGTTAACTTGTATCAGATTTCAACATTATTTTATGTTGACATTTCAGTTGTATTTTCAATGTTTCTACAAATGTGATTTAGAATCAACGTCATATTAACATTGAATAAACAATATTTACCAATGATTATTTTCATTAATTTCAAAACAGTAGTGATGTAGAATCAACATCACAGTGTAAAGTTGATTCACTGACATTACCATTGATTAGTTTTATTAATTTAAATATTGATTCAACATTGGTGATGTAGAATCAATCTTAGTGTTGATTCAATGATATTACCATTGATTAGTTTTATTAATTTAAATATTGATTCAACATTGGTGATGTAAAATCAATCATAGTGTTGATTCAATAGTATCACAATTGATTATTTTTGTTAATTTCAATATTGATTCAACATTGGTGATGTAGAATCAATCATAGTGTTGATTCAATGACATTACCATTGATTATTTTTGTTAATTTCGATATTGATTCAACATTAGTGATGTAGAATCAATCATAGCATTGATTCAATGACATTACCATTGATTATTTTTGGTTAATTTCAATATTGATTTAACATTGGTGATGTATAAATAATCATAGTGTTGATTCAATGACATTACCATTGATTATTTTTGTTCATTTCAATACTGATTCAACATTGGTGATGTAGAATCAATCATAATGATTGAACATTAGTGATGTAGAATCAATCATAGTGTTGATTCAATGACATTACCATTGATTATTTTTGTTAATTTCAATATTGATTCATCATTGGTGATGTGGAATCAATCATAGTGTTGATTCAATGACATTACCATTGATTATTTTTGATAATTTCAATATTGATTCAACATTGGTGATGTAGAATCAATCATAGCGTTGATTCAATGACATTACCATTGATTATTTTTGATAATTTCAATATTGATTCAACATTGGTGATGTAGAATCAATCATAGCGTTGATTCAATGACATTACCATTGATTATTTTTGATAATTTCAATATTGATTCAACATTGGTGATGTAGAATCAATCATAGCGTTGATTCAATGACATTACCATTGATTATTTTTTGATAATTTCAATATTGATTCAACATTGGTGATGTAGAATCAATCATAGCATTGATTCAATGACATTACCATTGATTATTTTTGATAATTTCAATATTGATTCAACATTGGTGATGTAGAATCAATCATAGCGTTGATTCAATGACATTACCATTGATTATTTTTGATAATTTCAATATTGATTCAACATTGGTGATGTAGAATCAATCATAGCGTTGATTCAATGACATTACCATTGATTATTTTTTGATAATTTCGATATTGATTCAACATTGGTGATGTAGAATCAATCATAGCATTGATTCAATGACATTACCATTGATTATTTTTGTTAATTTCGATATTGATTCAACATTGGTGATATGGAATCAATCATAGTGTTGATTCAATGACATTACCATTGATTATTTTTGATAATTTCAATATTGATTCAACATTGGTGATATGGAATCAATCATAGTGTTGATTCAATGACATTACCATTGATTATTTTTGATAATTTCAATACTGATTCAACATTGGTGATGTGGAATCAATCATAGTGTTGATTCAATGACATTACCATTAATTGTTTTTGTTAATTTCAGTGTTGATTCAACAGCAGTGATCAACGATGATTCATTGTCATTACCATTGATTGTTTTGTTGAAATCTCACCATTGTTTCAACATTAAATGCAGGTGCAAAAGTGATATTAAACCAACATCACTTTGTAATGTTAATACAATGCAATTAGCATTGACACATCAACACTCAACATTGTTTCTATGACTACATGCTATATGGGATTGTAAAATCAATCTCCAAAGAAACATATAGCAACTCAAGAACCCTATACAGTGTAAAAAAAAGTTTTTGATAAGAACGTTCTGATATAAGGCAGCCTACGTTAACATTACTTCTATTGTTTTGCTTGTCCGTTGCTTTGGATGAAAGCATCTGACAAATGAATAAACCTAAATGTCTTTGGCTATAATGAGAGAACCTGTCAATACATGCACAGTCTCTTCAGTGCTTCACAATATGAAGTGAACATTGAGCCATAAACATTCCTGTAGCTCAAACAGTAGAGCATGGCGCTAGCAACGCCAAGGTCATGAGCTCAAGAATTGCACGAATACAGATAAAATGTTTACCTTGAAGGTAATTTACTTTTATAAAAGTGTAAATATAAATTTGATAAAGCCTGAAACCTTCTGTGGGAAAATATGATCTGAAGGTCTTCTACATTGTTTAATGAATTTTTCACTTTTAGTCATTTAAATGATTGTACATGGCACAGTCTCGTATGATGATGGCTACAGACCTCTGTCACCTCGGCTTCTTCCCATCCAGCTGGTCAGGGCTCTCCTGTGGCCACCGGGACCTCTGGCATACGTCCTGCTTTCTGAAACACCTGCTTCTGAGTTGGCACAGAATTGTGGGATCCTGAGAAACTGGCACACAGCCATCTGTTCCTCCATGCCTTTGCAACCAAAAGCGCCTGTAATTCTGCCTATACAGAAGGAAACAAGGTTGAATAGAAAATCCACACACACGCACACACAGGTTGACCAATGCTGTAGCGCTATACAAAGCCATCTCACACATAGAACAACTGAAGATGTTTGCTCAAGAAGTACCTAAATGCTCATATCCAGCACTGGAAACCTTTCAGTAGCTACAAAGACTATTAAAATTAGTTTACCTGTAAGGACTAAATCGTGTGAAAATGAATATTTTTTATTATTTTTATTATAAAATAAAGCATTTTCAGCTAGTTAAAATTAGAAATGAAAGTTCATCTGCTGCCTTAAAAATGTGAGTTAACTCAACTGAACATAAGTGAACTAAACTTGAAGATAACCTTTGTTTCAACTCACAAATAGTCAAGACAATGCATTACTTTAAGTTTAATTTTTAACTTAAAGTAATGAGTTTTCTTGACTATTTTTAAGCTGAAACAAAGGTTATCTTTAAGTTGAGTTAACTCACATTTTTAAGGCATCAGGTTTTAGGTTTTAGGCTATAAACCCAGGTGAAAAAATACTACAGTAATTTATAGTAAATACTATAGTGTTTTTGAACCATACAATAGTAAATTGTAGTATACTGTATACTTTGTTAATGAATGCTACAGCATACTGTATTACCAACTGATAAACTGTAATAAATACTGTAGTATACTTTAGTTTTTACTACACTAAACTGTAGTGTATTTATAGTATAATATAGCCTATAGTTGTAGAAAACGTAGTACAGTACTGGGTAAAGTAATTTGTTTATATCACTATAGCTGTTATATTATCACAGCAACTACAGAATTACCACAACAAAGTACTTTACTATAGTACGGTTCAAAAACACTATAGTATTTACAATATTTTTTCATATGGTTGTGCTACTGTGAAATTATCCTCCCCCTTACCATTTAACCGACTAATATTCACATAATTTATTACTTAAATATAACATGCTGAAACAAAATTACGTTATTTAACTATATGTTATATTAAACTAATTTAACCATTGGTTACGTTCTCTTCACAGCTCCAAACATGAGCTTACTGATCTTTGCACATGCGCAGTGTTAGGCGCGGGCACCGCTACTCTTTGCACATGCGCAGAACGCTGCTCTGTGTGCACATGCGGAGTGTGAGATGCGTTTGTAAGATGGCGGTGTGAGCGCGCGGCCTGTTTCTGTATGCGTGAGATTCCCGCGGTCATCATTCAAACAGTCGATACTGTGTGTGTGTGGCGTGAACGGTTGTCGGGAAATTGTGCGGTATGTATATAACTTGATTAAATAGTGGTTTGTTTCACACTGATTCGTCATACATCAAATTGATATATATTTAAGAGCCGGCCCGTCATTAGCACATTTAAACCATCGTATTCACATAAACGCACCGTATAAACAGATACGCGCACTGCCAATGTAGTATTATGTGATTTGAATCCGAAATTAATCGATTAAAATCACGTTTGAGCCATCTAATATTCATCTGCCGGTAGTTTGCGCAATCTGTCACGTCGTTCAAATGAAATGTGCTTAAAAGACCTAATTAATGTCTCATGTTGTTAATATCTGAGGGGACTTGAGCACTGTTTCATTTTTCTAGATATTATGGTGCGATTTTGAATGTTGTCTTCTCTTTAATGAGTCAAATGTGATGATAAACCGTTTAACAAAGCAGGACAACTTCCTGGTTCATGAATCCAAGACCTAAACTGAACCTTGACCATCGACCTCAACTAATCCACACTGTAGACCTAAACTAACCCTCAACAGGTGTCTAGGATCAGTTGATATTTGAGTGTTGATCCGAGATCTTCTGCTTCCTTTTCTGTGTTTTTAATCTAATCTGGCATTTCTCCATTAGTCCCAGTTCTAAATTAAATCCCAGTTCTGTTTCTTTGGATTGGTCTCGATCATATTTCCTGACCAAACATCATGTTTTTTATTTGACAGCTGAGCTGTGATGGCCAAAAGGATTGCAGAAAAAGAGTTGACGGACAGGAACTGGGATCAGGAAGATGAAGGAGAAGAGGTGTGCCACCTTTCAGCATCTACACACTCTTACTGTGAAACATATTAACATTCCCAGTGGAAACGCTCTAATCTAAAGTTATCTTATAGTGACCACTAGCCTCTATCCGATCTGTATCCATTTCTGCCAATCCCAGAACTACTCAGTTTTAATTTTACTTGTACATCCTAATGAGGTATTTTTATTTGAGATTTATTCAAGCATACCGATAATGCTGTGTTTAAATTATTTTAGCCAAGAATAATTAAAAAAAAATATACATTGTGACTTCAGGCAGGAATGTTTTCAGTTGCAAGTGAAGATGTGATGAAGAATCGCTCCATCAAGAAAGCCAAGCGACGTAACGTTGGAGGAGAGGTAACACACCTCCTGTGTCCCAGTAGGCATCCAGTCGTTTGTTTTGAGGGTGATTTATGGATGCGTTTTGTGTTTTTGTCACAGGGAGAGAGTGGAGGGGCTTTCAAAGCTTTTAAGGGGTTTTCTCTGACATCGGCCTCAGGGATGTCATCATTCTCCGGCTTTGGTAATGGCGCTGGTTTCAAACCTATGTCCAGCCTGACCAATGGCAGTGTGGCATCAGTGGCTCCATCTTTCGGAGGTTTTAACGTTCCCACGTCTGCTAAAACTAACAGTGGTAAGTTGTTTTTATACACACACACACACACACACACACATATATATATATATATATATATATATATATATATATACACACACATATATACACACACATATATACACACACATATATACACACACATAGGTATTCGATTCACAAACAATTTTTTTTTTTTTTTTAATTCAGAACAATTCGATTCGAAACGATTCACATTAAAATTTGATGCGATTCTATTAATTTGATTTGATTCAGTTATATGCATTCATAAGGTTATTGAAATGCTTCCCCCAATGTGTCTTAGTCAGGGTGTGAATTACACAGTGGCCTTCAGGAGGTCAGAGAGTAAGAGCAAAAAACAACCTTTTGTCCATTGTTATTGTTAGTTCATGTTAGTTCTTAATGATGCTAACTTTATTTTAATAGCCTAAAAATTGGCATTTGTAGAAATTTACATTAGCCAAAATTTTAAAAGGCTTTAAAAGTATTGTTAGTTCATGTTAACTATAGTACAGGACAGTGTTAATGGCAACACAACCTTATTAAAGTGTTCCAGGTACATTAAACATACTAATGAGAGACTACCCTAGAATATCATGCACTTTCCCAACTAATCCTAAACTAACTTTTCTTCATGGAATAGTTATAAACGCCCTCTTTTGTCTCTTTATACGGAACATTTTCCTTATTGTGATTCTGAAAGAGAACGCGCCGGGTTTCTACTGTTGCTATAGTAACGAACGCAACTTTATTGCGCATCTGATTTGATAGATAAACTGCACGCTCTTATTTCAGTGTTGTTAATGTTGTAGTTATTTCCTTCGCACATGCAGTTTAACAACATCAAGTTAAATTTCATTTATCATTCATTGGAACAATGTCTCCCCTCAATTCACACATGTAGTAATTTAATGTGTATATATTTTAAAGCACTGAATCGCTATAGAATCACGATTAATCGATGTTAAGCGATGTTAAGAATTGGATTATCGATCGAAGTTAACGTTTCACGATTCAAAAAACATGTTTCAAGAACGATGCATATGCATCGTCAGGATTGGTAATCGATGCATCGAGAAAACGAGTGAATCGTTGCACCCCTAGTATATATAAATGCACTGGGTGTTTAATAAGTAAAAGTCCCTTTTAAGGAAAGTCTTTTCACTCGGCTGCTATATTTGGTATTTCATAGGGATGCACCGATACCATTTTTTTCATAACCAATCCGATTCTGATATTACAAATTATGAGTATCAGCCGATACTGATCCGATACCAGTGTTTTTTTCTTAATCATTGTAGAATATTTATACATCTGTGTGTGGAACAAATGATCAATCTTTTATGTGTTATATACAATCCACTAAATACACACTACTTCATTATAGACAAAAACAACGAATGAATAAAAATATATAATCAAACTACAACAACAACAAAAATATATATTATAAACTAGGCGGTGGCGCAACTATAACTATCAGTCTGTAATCCCTCCCACTTTGAAGCGGTACTAAACTGCAGTGTAAAAGCAACCCGAGCCAAAGTAAAGCGAGCCGAGTCGTGCCGAGCCAAGCCGTACCACTCGGTGGAAAAGCACCTAAGGAAAAGCGGTATTGTGCATACAAATCCTAGCATGTTCTATCTTTTCAGCAGTTTGAGCATTATTTCTTCAGTCTTAAATTCCAGTTGCTGTGCGGATCATGCCAGTTCATAGTCCTCTCTATTACAGCGTTGTGATCTGACACATCCGGTAGTGATCACCACATAATATAGTTATTGTTTTTACCCATGTAACCTTGTATTGTAATAAGGTTGTGACACCAAATTTTTTAGATACAAGTGAAATAAAATGAAAAAATTAAGATAAACAGTGCAGAAATTGAATAAAGTAATCAAATGTAAAATAGCATTCAATCTAAATTAAGTATATATTAATCCTCAAAGTTACAAAAGTTATTCAGTCAAGAGGAGCGAGTTTTTTTTTTTTTTTTTCTTTCTTTCTTGGTCTTTTGTTGTTTATTAAAAACACAAACAGCTGCAGGAACATTAGGCTGCTGTCACTTTAAGATTAATGCTACCTTTACATCCTGTCAGAAATGTCATAATTCCCACTTCAGAAGTCTGATGCACGGACGACCATATAAACATTCACAATGCTATTCCGCTTGCTGACGGTTCTTTAATTTCAGTCAAATGCAATCTATTTTCAATGTGAATATAACATACAATATGCTTCAAATGATTATTCATATATGTAAATATGCACTACTGTTGTGGGGAAAACAAAAAAATCATACCTGTCACAGCAGTAGTTCTCCCCTCCACCATGTGTAAAGTTTCTGGCACACCCATCTCGGGAGTTTGGGTATCAAAATTATTTCTGAACTTCCCAGTGGTAAACGCGACATCAAAGGGCATTCATTAGGGCTGGGCGATGTGGCAAAAAAAATAAAATATTTATTTATTTATTTATTCATTCATTCAGAATGATTGACCAAGTAACATTCTCTTTATTAACCATCTGGTTAAAAGTTTTATTCCAAATGCACACACCTGAAATGATCAACATGGTGTAAATGTAAAACAAATGACTTATTTGTTAAATATCTTTGCAGAAAATATGCACGGAATATGAAGGAAAATGTTGTACAAACTTAGTATTTTTCTTATTTTATATTATTTATGAGTATACAGGATTTAAGCTAAGTATTTCTTAGCCAAAAAGTAATAACACCAGAAAATAACACCACCTTTCAGCCTGCCATCATGCAAACATGAAATATCAGAAGTTCTTTACAGGTTTTTGGATTTCATTGCGTTATTTTTCCTGTTATGTTTTGTGGACGAGTTGCACTCGTGTCTCGCGTCTTTTGCAGTGTCACACCTATGAAACGGCATTCTAAAAATGTGGCGGTCACATTAAAGAAAAGTTCAACTCGCGTTTAATAACTTTGCTTTTTTCCTCATTCCATTGCCCGCATCTTGTTTTTTTTTTTTTAAGGCAATATTGCATTTCTAAGTGAACAGCCGCTTAAGACTAGTGATGTGTTCTATGTTTGTAGAGCGCCACATGAGAGCGGTTAAAGGTGCTAAAGAGGATGTTTTGTTTTATACATTTTTGCAATATTACTTGAAACTGTCTTTACTAACTGATAAAAGACTATTTATTAGGTGCACTTAAAGTAATAATATTAATATACATAATCTGTGCACGAGGTAGGGCCTTAAAAACATCAGCCAATCGTTTACGCGATCATCGCGTAAACGATTGGCCCTCTGGCTTGTCAATCACTGCCGTGACGTTCCTTGTGAGAGACGAGCGCGGCTGCGCGCTCCAGTAACTTTCCACACTCCACAGGCGCTGCATGCAATGTTTTTGTCAGGCGACAGGAATAACAACTGCAGATTATGAGTTACCTGCGGTGAGTCGGACATAATGAATCCACTAACACAACACAGCGAATACCGGTGGTAAACACTTGTGTTCCAATACGAGTGTTTACGAGTTTTGGGAGGCGTTCCTTCGAAGGAAGGGGGGTTGTTCTTACGCATACGCTCATTTCAAAAACTCAGTAACAGACTTTGGATTCTCAGTCGACGAAAAAATCCTCTCTATCACCTTTAATCAGGCGCGCCAACATGTGGTCGGATCCTTTTCTTAACAGTTATTGTTGTATTGTCAATTATCTAATTGTACCGTTTGCTAACATTTTTATTCAAAATCACAATTTCACAATTTAAAAATCATAAAATCGAGGCAAAACATTAAAATTGGATTAATCGAAGAAATCTGAAAGCCCAGCCCTAGCATTCACGTGCAATTTTATTTACGATACTGTTTACGTTCACTTGAGATCTAACCAAGGACGTTTACTAGGATATTCGCTAAGACTGGCATTTTGACAGTTTTGTGTGAAATTGTCCATTCAAGTGCAAGACGACGTGAAAAAGACCTCAATTTAGTTTTTGCCTGCTGTTTGAGACGTGTGAATTTCTATGTGTGAACAAAACTTCTCACACAGCACGCGAGTACTGAATTGAGTTCTTTCACATCTTCTTGCACTTGAATATTTAAACTGGCAAGGCTTAAGAACACGTGCAAATGATAAACTTCGGGGCAGTGATAGCTTCTTCAACTGTCCGGAACGTCTTTCACGATGAAGCACTGAATGTTTAAGGACCCCGTTGTAACATTGCACAAGGTAAATAAGAGGTTGACATTTAGTTGAGAAGACGAAACGATTCATGTTAATCAGATATGTTTTTTTGCGAAAATAAATATGGAAAAATTGATTTGTGGCTTTTGAGAATCAATATCGAATCGACTACATTTAAAAAAATAATAATAATAATTTTTTTTTTTTTTTTTTCAAAAAATTATTTTTTTGCTCAGCCCTAGTCCTTCACATTAAGCTATTAAATGGCTTGTGAAGACTTAGAATATAGTGCACAAAAACATTTATGGTTTTTGCCTTTTGTGGAGTTTAAAATAACATCCATGAACCCGCATAGTATCGGATTTGGATCGGTCCCATCTGACTGATGTCCAATCTAACAAAAATTGCAGTATCGGACCTGATACCAATACTGAATATCAGATCGGTGCATCCAAGACCAAGTCCTATTTACTTGAATGAGGGAATCTTGAATATTTATTTTGTTATTTTAGCCTCTCACTGTATGAAGTTAGTTCCCCACCCCCCACCCTTATTATTGATTTATTTATTTTTTTAATTACTTTTAATTATTTTTATTTTTTGAGAAGTTGCAAGCAAAGATCAGACAAAACTATGTTGTGGTCAAATGCAAATCGTCGGTGTCCGATGAAAACCACGTATGTCCATTTTGCCGATTTTGAGATTTTTCGACGGATTGAATGTCCAGGTTCATTTCCGTATACAGTATGCTTCACATATCTAAATGGCCAAAGAAAAGTTGTGAAATCATGTCATCTGATTTTCACGTATATCCATTTGGTGTCAAAGCTGTCAATCACGCCGCGTATCTCCCGCCCTGTGGTGGCATCTCGCCGGTCTCGTGAAGTTTCATCGAAGCTCAGCACTGGATAGCCGAATAACACTGTGAGGTTACATTGCCAAATAAACATAGTCTGGTGAGACAATGACTTTCCTTTATCGAGGTAAACGTTTCCCCCCTTACGCCAGACGTACGTCTAGGAGTGACAAAATTACGGTAGGACTGTGCAAACAAAGTATCTGTCTAGCATTACCATGTCAGTGTATTGATTCATTGTCCCTTCATAGTTTGCAAGAGACATTTATAATTAATATTAATAATTAAATTATATAAATAAATTTAAATTTATAATTAATATTAAATAAACTAAGCGTATTTAATAAACTAAGACGTAGGCTATTTAACAAACTGAGCGTATTCATCTGTCAATATGAAACGCGACTTGGCCATTCTAATTAATGATCGGAAGAACGCGTATCGACCACCGTTACTGTAAAATATGCACGTATGTCCATTTAAACTCAATTTTGGTCAAATGTGGATTATATCATTACACTGGCAAGAATATGGTTACATGTAAAGATGCCGTACCAAGTATGACAACGCTACATTCAACTGCTTTTGAAATACGGTGTTTTTTTCACTTCCTGAAAAGTAACCGTTTTGGACATACGTGAGTTTCATAGGGCAGCGACGAAATGTGGATTGATTATTGCCTGACTGATTTTTGAATGTTATTTGGACATAGAGCACATTTGTGCTACTATTTGTCTCAAAGCCGGCGATGAAGCAATGGAGTTGTGCACTGACAGTACTGCTCTTTCCACCTTCATAAATAATCCAGTTGTTTGTGGCTCACTATGGATATGGTCTCAATTCATAGTCTATTTTGGGCAGCAGTATTCTCAGATCGCCACAGCTTTTGTATTTGTCTGTTATTCAGTTGGCAATCACAGAGACTGTTTACCCCATAAACCACAAACTGGTATTTTTAACCCAGTCTGACATGATGCCCAGCAGTGAACACATTGAGAATTTGGCTTCCTTTCAATTCATGAGTTCAACACTCACACAACCAAGGAGATTCATTAGTGTGCCACAAGTTTTGACAAGACGTAATTACGTTATTAATTAACTAATGAATATTTGTTCTGTAAAGTAATTGTTTCTGACTTATTTCTTAACTTGTCTTAATAATGTGAAAACGATTAACATTGTCATTCAAAATGTAACTTTAAAAATGAATATTGCCACCAGAATTGTAATCTTTTGATTTTATATTTATGTACCATTTTGAAGGGGTAAATTATAAAGAATAATACAAGTCTGGCATTGAAACAGAATTGAACATTCTGGTTCTGTTAGAATATGTAATGCATAATAGATAGGTTTGCAATATATAATTGATTTTAACTTAACTCAGACCAAAGTAGTAATAATATTTAATGTAATGTCCTTTTATGTTCAGTTGTACTTGCACCAAAAAACAACATAACATCATTTAAATGTTTCAAGGTGAAGTGTGTAGATTTCACTTTTTGTCACATTTTTATGAAAACCAGAATTTTATCCATTGCCACTACCTTTGAGTGTTCTTATATAGGCCATGACGTAGCATCGAATCAGGTCACTCGACTTGAGTTGACCTGCGAGCGCGCTCTAAAGTCTGAGGAGGAGGATGGGCGGCAGTTGTCATACTGTTAGCAGAGAGGCAGCATTTGGAATTCTGCAGCTCTTCAGAGCTCTTAGTCACCCAGCATCTCTCTCTTCATCCTCAGGTCCCTTAACCTTCAACAGCTCCACCCCCTCCAAACCCACAGATGATGTCACCTCTAATGGCTCCGCCCCCAGCAGTAAAGAATACAACCGGCAACTCACTGCGCTGAACTGCTCCGTACGCGACTGGATCACCAAACACGTCAACGACAACCCCCTGTGTGACCTCAATCCTATCTTCCGTGATTATGAGCGACACCTGGCCAGCATCGAGAGGAAATACGGCAGCGGCACGTCAGACGGTGAGGTGGAGAAGCGGCTTCTGTCAAGCACGGCAGCAACTTCTGTCTCCAGTTCTGCTGTGAGTGCATCTGTCAGCGGTGCAGCACCGCAGCCCTTCTCGTTTAAAGACAAGGATGATGCCGCTGCAGACAAACCAGCAGCTGCGGCTCCTCCGGGCGTCTCCTTTAATTTCGGCCAGAAGGTGGACAGCGCTGTGCTTGGAGCGCTGGGGTCCAGCGGAGCGCCGTCTTTCTCCTTCTCCTCCTCTTCCTCCTCGTCCTCAGGCGTGTCTTTGTTTGGATCAGCGGTCAGTAGTGCCAGTCCTGCGGTGTCATCCTCTCTGAATGCGGCCAGCAACAGCCAGACTGCAGGTATGTGAGCAGCACAGAGTGCGTTCATTTATTCACAAATAGTTTAGTGTTTAGTTTATTTCAGGGCAGCTTTCTGTTTCATTTCAGTCTAGTAGAATATAGTGTTTATTAGGGCTTTTTTTTCTTGAAATATTAGCTGTTTGAGTTATAAGGAAATTGTGTAATGGTGCATTTCAGTTGAAATATGGGAGAAAAAGGGGTTATTCTTTCTGTAGAGATTCTGCAGAAGTGGACACTGTTTAACAGACTTGCAGAACATCATTCATCCCCTAACATAAATAATGTTTATACAATAATTTGATGATCTGATTTCAAATAGTTTATCAGATTTTAAAACTCCAGGTTTGACATAAAGTGGTTTTAAATAAATATTAGAATAACACATTTTAAAAAATTTCCCAATTTTGCACAGTAAGTATATGCAAATTGAAAGCTGTAATAATGTAAAAGCATGAATGTACAGCATTTATGTTAGTAATGAAGTCAACACCATTATTCAGTATTCTGCAGAAAATATGGGCGTGCATAAATAATAGTCATGAAAAGGTCATGAAACACAAATCTTTTTCGAGATGTTAATAAGATGTTTCAAGATGAAAGACTAAAATAGTCACTCATTTATGGGACTTTTTCCTCTTAACACTGTGTCATAACCAGACGTGACGTGGCGACATGCGATAAAAGGTATCTTTTCCATGTTAATCAGTTTTTGTCCTAACCAGCCACGACGGAGACACACGATGATTCTATTTTAGAAACGGTTTCTATTTCTCCGCGATTTCACCGCTGGAACAGCAACACATAGTATGGCAATGATAATATCTGGTACTGTTTATGTGCTTTATTTAATGTTAAAAGCGTCTAATGTGAGTTTGAATATCATTCTGTGTTCCCAGCTTTTTAGCTGTTATGAAAACAACACTGGCTAATTCACCTCAGATCTTGAAAATCAATAAATGGGCACAAGAACGTTCAAACTGTCAACTCAAACATGCGAACAAACAAGTGTATTCACTGACAAAGATCAGTTCAGTCACTCCGTAATGTCCGTATGTACTTTAAATAATGTTTAATTTATATAATATCTATGAATTTTACTATGTACTTGCCCATTTCATTGTGTCTGCTGTGCTCTTGCCAAGAGAGCCCGCCCACACTGTCTTCCGATTGGCTGTTGTTTTTGATTGATTTTATCGCTTCTCATTTTGGCGTCGTGTCTAGTGTGGACAGTCAAATTGCTCGTCGCTGGAATCTTATCGCATCTGGTTAGGACACAGTGTAAGGCAGGAACACACCAAGCTGACATTCGGCCGTTGGGCAGTTTTTGTTCATCAGCCAGCTAAGTTTTCTCAGTGTGTTCCACACCGTCGGCTGAAGTTTGTTCTCGTCGGGTTTTTTCGGCCGATTCGACATGTTGAATCGGCGTCGGAGCTCGTCGGTCAGTGGGGCCATATGATCATTCTGATTGGCTGTTCAGCTACTGCCACCTGCTGGTTCGGACAGGCATTTCATCTTACGCAGGCATAGAACGGACGTGCTACTTGGCCGTCGGCTGTCGAGCGTCGGTTTGGTGTGTCAGGCCAACTTTGGACCCAGGCGCTGCCGACGTGAGCCAACCCCACAGTCTGCTTTCGTCGCCACTAGTTCGTCGGCTTCATGTGTTCCTGTCTTTACTGGGTTTGAAATCTAAATGTCATATGGATGGGAGATGTATGTTTTCAATATCCACTAGCTAAATCTTGTGTATTTTGGTACAATGTTCATCCTTGAGGGAAGAATACACGTTCAAGATATACTTCACGTCACTGACAGTTTTAATTGTTAATGAAATTGTGTACGTCAGTTAGAACTTGCAGATGACATGTTGCTCTCACTGAACACATTTATAACAAGAATATTCAGGATTAGTGCAGAAATGCTGATAATGAATATAATTGTTTTTAATCCAGAAATCAGACTCATATTTAGAGTATCAGGCAGCAGTAACATACTGATGTGAATTTACTGTGCTCCCTTCTGTTTTAGATGAAAATGGAGAAGAATCAGAGGAGCCGCCTGTTCCTGTGGTGAAAGAGATCAAGGAGAAAGACGCTTTCTACTCCAAAAAGTACATATCACGTACCTCTCACTCGATCTTTAAACAACACCTGCGTCTCTCGTATATGTTATGCTTCAAAACGATCTCTCCGCAGGTGTAAGTTGTTTTATAAGAAGGACGGAGAGTTCAAGGAGAAGGGGGTTGGAACACTGCATCTGAAGATGGTGGCTGAGAGCAAACTTCAGCTGTTAGTGCGAGCCGACACCAACCTGGGTAAGTGTTTGCTTCAGCTGTGTTATAAATACATCAGTCAACTATATCAAGATACAGATTTTTCTAAGAACCTTTTTCAGGCTGATAATATTGATGAATGTTCAGGTTCTGTTAATTATGAGATGGCAATTGTGTAATATAAAGTTACAAATGCAAGAGATGATCACAGTGATTATAATCACCTCAATGGTGCTTTATCATATTAAGTGTGAAATAAAGATGCAGTTAGATAAGAGGTACATGGTGTGTTTATGTTGGACAAATGAAGATCTGGATCCCCCTGCAGGAGATTTCATTAAATGCAGTCATCTAGCTTGTAGTTTAAAGGGTTAGTTCACCCGTAAATGAAAATTCTGTCATTAATTACAGATTAATTACAACATGGACAGCCTACACAACTACCATTTTCAAGCCCTACAGTGGTTCAACTTTAATATTATGAAGTGACGAGAATACTTTTTGCGCACCAAAAATAACAAAATAGCAACTTTATTCCATAATATCTAGTGATGGGCGATCTCAAAACACTGCTTCATGAAGCTTCAAAGCTTTACGAATCTTTTGTTTCGAATCAGTGGTTCGGAGTGCCAAAAATCACATGATTTCAGTAAACAAGGCATCTTTACGACATAATTGTGTTTTGAAATTTCAATAGTTCACGTGACTTTGGCAGTTTGATACATGCTCCGAACCACTGATTCAAAACTTCGAAGCTTCATGAAGCAGTGTTTTGTTGCCAGCACTAGTATTGTTAAATAAAGTTGCTATTTTGTTATTTTTGGCGCACAAAAAGTATTCTTGTCGCTTCATAACATTTAAGGTTGAACCACTGTAGTCACATGAACTGTTTTAAATATGTCTTTAGTAGCTTTCTGGGCACTGAAAAAGGGAGTGTTATTGCTGCCGTTGCAGGCCTCACTGAGCCATCGGATTTAATTTTTATTTTTTTTTATTCGAATTAATCGAAAAAATCAGAAAAATGCATAAACACACAGGTAGAAATTGCTGTTTTTTTATTATTTTGAATGTTTGTGGTTGAAATAATGGTTCCTCTGGTTTAAAATTTTTTTTTTTTGTCAATTTCAGATAATACATCAATTTTAAGAGATAAATCAAATAGTCAGAAAGATTTAGTTCTGATTCAGCTTTAGTTTATACACAAAACAGATATAATGTGTTTGTGCTTACTGGTTCTTCTGGTTCTTCATAGGGAACATCTTGCTGAACATCATGGTGCCCTCTTCCATGCCCTGCTCACGAACTGGCAAAAACAACGTGATGGTGGTGTGTGTGCCAAACCCTCCGGTGGACGATAAGAACCCCAGCACACCCGTCCCGGTGCTCATCCGCGTGAAAACGGCAGAGGACGCAGACGAACTGCATCAAATCCTGCAAGAGAAGAAAGCCTAAAGCATCGTCCACCCTCGTTCTTACGTGTTTGACTGAGCGTGCCTCGCACGACCCACACATTTACTCTGTCTGTCTGATCTAGAACTGTTCTTTTGCGTCCCGTTAATCGTTTAGAAGAGTGGTGGAAACCAATCGGTTCACCTACTGTGAAGTCACTCGTGGTCCTACTGTAAATGCTGCTCATTGTATCAGATGGTTGAGAAGTCGATCAATAATGACAGCGGCCACTTGTTAGAGCAAAGACACGAGACTGGATTCATCGACATTCCTTTGAGTTTTAATTTAGCTGCTATTTAAGGAATTCTTCGAGGTTTAGACAGAGCCGACTGTTTTAAGTGGATTTTGATTTGTTTTTAATTCGGACTCATTTTTCAGAGGCAAGCATGTGTAAGATCTTTTTTCCCATTCTTGCTGGAGGAGTCATTTAGAGGTCAGTATTACATTGAAGATCTTGATGATATTTTTTTTTTTTTTTTTTGGATATGCATCAGAAGATTTCCACTGCTCTAATCAAAAATAATCCCCCCAGTTCTTCATAGGAGGAAGTGATCAGATATACCTAGTTATTTTTTTATATGGCTCATTTCTCACAGTACTTGCTGTGATGGTATTTATTTTGGTTGAGGGCATGTGTGGATGTTGTTGTGTACATTGAATGACCTGATGTATGTAAACCACAGAACTGCTGAGGTTGAGAATGAATGCTGGCTTTTTTGGCAATCTGTCCTGAAGATGACCTCTGGAAGTTTTGTTTTTTTTCCTGTAAGTGGCCTTTTTACTGCCTTACACAGTGAGGTATGTGTTTAAAGTGTTGAGCAGCACTCGATCTACCTTAAATTCATTTACTGGTGAATAAATCAACTGAACCTGACAAATGACTCGTTTCATTTCCAGCACACTCATGACAATGGACAATTGGCACAAATGGATGTCCCACTTACTGAATTAAACAATTAAAATTATACAAGTGTCATAATTGTCAGACATACATACTACTTTTTTTATTTATTTTTTTTATTACATATAATAACACTCAACCTTCGACCTTCATATTCCCACCAATTTAAAAGAATGGAACAACAAACCAACATTGGGTCGCAAACTAATTATTAGTACTAAATGTCATTATTTACTTGCCTTCATTTTATTCTAAAGCTATGAAACACAAAAGGACTTTTAAATAAATGGTTTTGGTGATCACTGACCATTTTATGGACAAAAAAAGAATCTTGTAAGCAAGAAAGACCGTCATGAGGGTGATGAAACAACGGCAATTTATTTTTGGGTGAACTCTCTCCAAGTTGTATCTGCAACCATGTTACTCATTCTGGCAGTTCTAGAAAATAATGAAATTATAAATCAGCTATTTAGACCCCAAATATCAGAAACAGGGTTGTAAACCTCATTAAATAAGTTTAATATAACCATTTATGTAGTGTTTGGTAGTATAGATCCTTGTTTTTATACATTTAGAGGATTAACATGTTCTGAAAGTTACTTACACTGACGTTTGGTAAATAACTAGCCATTTACTACGAAAGCTGTTGATTTACACTATATTGCCAAAAGTTTTGAGATGCCTGCCTTTATGTGCACATGAACTTTATTGATATCCCATTCTTAATCAGTAGGGTTTAATATGGAGTTGGCCTACCCTTTGCAGCTATAACAGCCTCAACTCTTCTGGGAAGGCTTTCCACAAGATTTAGGAGTGTGTTTATGGGAATTTTTTCAGAGTTTTTCTAGAAGCGCATTTGTGAGGTCAGGCACTGATGTTGGACAAGAAGGCCTGGCTCACAGTCTCCGCTCTAATTCATCCCAAAGGTGTTCTATCGGGTTGAGGTCAGGACTCTCTGCAGGCCAGTCAAGTTCCTCCACACCAAACTCGCTCATCCATGTCTTTATGGACCTTGCTTTGTGCACTGGTGCGCAGTCATGTTGGAACAGGAAGGGGCCATCCCCATACTGCTCCCACAAAGTTGGGAGCATGAAATTCTCCAAAACGTCTTGGTATGCTGAAGCATTAAGAGTTCCTTTCACTGGAACTAAGGGGTCAAGCCCAACCACTGAAAAACAACCCCACACCATAATCCCCCCTCCACCAAACTTTACACTTGCCACAATGCAGTCAGGAAAGTACCATTCTCCTGGCAACCGCTAAAACCAGACTCGTCCATCGGATTGCCAGACAGAGAAGCGTGATTCATCACTCCAGAGAACACGTCTCCACTGCTCTAGAGTCCAGTGGTGGTGTGCTTTACACCACTGCATCCGCACTTGGTGATGTAAGGCTTGGATGCAGCTGCTCGGCCATGGAAACCCATTACATGAAGCTCTCTATGCACTGTTCTTGAGCTAATCTGAAGGCCACAAGGAGTTTGGAGGTCTGTAGCTTTGACTCTGCAGAAAGATGGCAACTTCTGCGCACTGAGCGCCTCAGCATGCGCTGACCTCGTGCTGTGATTTTACGTGGCCTACCACTTCGTGGCTGAGTTGATGTTGTTCCCAATTGCTTCCACTTTGTTATGATACCACTAACAGTTGACCGTGGAATATTTAGCAGTGAGGAAATTTCACGAATGGACTTACTGCACAGGTGGCAACCTATCACGGTACCACACTTGAATTCACTGAGCTCCTGAGAGCGACCCATTCTTTCACAAATGTTTGTAGAAGCAGTCTGCATGCCTAAGTGCTTGATTTTATACACCTGTGGCCATGGAAGTGATTGGAACACCTGAATTCAATGATTTGGAGGGGTGCCCCAATACTTTTGGTAATATAGTGAATGTTGTATGATCAAGCACAAAAAAGATTCAATTGAAGAGCTGCCCCCTTGTGTTTTTGTGAGCATCACTCAAGTGTAGCCTTCAGACCGACTGCAGTTCAGCGGTCCGTCAAAATATTCAGGGATATTACATAATTTGAAAATGAGTGAGTCCTGCAGTAACTTCCAAAATGTCCTCATTGCATAACAGCAATATTATTAAAATATATTTCACTACAATGAATTGACATGAACAAAATCACATTGAATTCAACAGTTTAGTAGTCAATGAGCTAGTTTGAAAGGATCAGCCAGACTCACTGACTAATCTTTTTTGTTTTTTTTTTTAAGTAATTTAATTTTTTTTTAAGTGAAAATTTGTATAAAGTTTCACAAGAATATTTATTAAATGTAATCTACAAATAATTAAATACAATTAAATTGGTAAAAAATTATGTAAAATCTTTAAAATTTGTGTTCTTTTATTAATGTGTAGTGCTTGGTTTGCTGAAACCAAGTAATATTTCCAATATTATTTAGAGGTCTAGTTTCAAGTATAATTCTTTTGAATTGTAATTCTTAAAGGTGCTCTATGTAAGTTTTTGACTGTACTAAAGCATAAAAATACTGTATGTTTGCAGATATTTATTAAACATGCTGAGTTCACATACTTGTTTCTCTGAAAACCATTGCTACAGCCAGTTATTTCACTTTGAAATTTGAGTTACGTGTCAGAATTTCTGTTTTTGTTTTGGTCTGAAACCATAGAAGCCATAGAAGCCAGCGAACAAACTGGGTCAGAGATCGCAGATTCTACACAACCTAAAAAGCCCCAGCATCCATCTAAAAATCTCTATGAACGGGAACATATTAAAACGCAATATCAACTCATCATAAATCAATAAATCAACAAATTTTCTTACAGTGTGGAAGTCTCCTCACCTTCCAATGTCAATTGATCTCACTCCTGTTGCGTGTCTTCAAGCTGGCAATCCATGAGAGCGTTGATTCTGAGGAGGAGGGGGCGAGGCAAACAATATTTTGAATTTGGACTGCAGTACACATTTCAACCACTAGCTGTCATTCTTACATAGAGCACCTTTAAAGGATTAGTTTACTTTGAAATAAAAATTAGCCCAAGCTTTACTCACCCTCAAGCCATCCTATGACTTTCTTCTTTTTGATGAACATAATAGCTGAAATATTAATAAATATCCTGACGCATCATAGCTTTATAATGGCAGTGATACAGGTCAATGATTATGAACTCAAGAAAGTACATCCATTCGTCATAAATATGTGCTCCACACTGCTCCGGGGGGTTAATAAAGACCTTCTGAAGCAATGCGTTTTTGTAAAAAATATCCATATATAAACAAGTTATGAAGTAAAATATGTCGCTTCCACCAGACCGCCTTTCATATTGAAGTTATGAAGAAAGTGTAAACTGGCGTCACGTCGGTTAAACATTTTCCGTAAGTTGAATAGGGAAGGCGTAGGACGTAGCGTAAGCTTTGTGAACTGCTACACTTTCTGCATACGTTGAATACGGAAGGTGGCTCATGCCGAAGATAGATATTTTACTTCATAACTTGCTAAATATGGATTTTTTTTTTTTTTTTACACAAAGGCATCGCTTCACTTCAGAAGGCCTTAACACTCCAGAGCCATGTGGAGTACGTTTATGATGGATGATGGATGTGTATGGAAGCACTTACTTCAGCTCATACTCATTGATCCCGTTCACTGCCATTATAAAGCTTGGATGTGTCAGGATATTTATTAATATATCTCTGATTGTGTTCATCAGATAAAAGAAAGTCATATACACCTAGGATGGCTTGATGGTGAGTAAATTTGGGCTAATTTTCATTTGAAAGTGAACTAATCCTTTAATGTAATGTTATCTAGTGAAAGTGATAAATCCCTTTTGACATTTGTACTTGCTTCTGTATACAGGGCACATTTATCACAAAATTTATCAACGAATTTGCTGATTTTTTATCGGAGTTTGTACTAGCTGTACATAAAGTCTAAATTCTTGGTGATTTTAACATCCTTGTAGATAATAAAAAAGGTGAATTGGGATTGCCATTTACAGACGTTCTGAACTCTATTGGCGTTAGACAACACGTTTCATTGTTGTAATCATACTTTTGATTAAAACAATGGACTAATCACGGTTAGTGAGTCAGACTGGTAATCCAAAGGTTGCGGGTTTGAGTCTCAATACTGGCAGGAAATGACTGAGGTGCCCTTGAACCCCCAATCACTCCCTGGGTGCTGCAGCAAAAAATGGCTGCCCACTGCTCCGGGTGTGTTCACTACTTGCTGCTTCTAATGTGTGTCGGATGGGTTAAATGAAGAGGGCAAATTCTGAGTAAATCAATTATATACCATACTTGGCCTTAAAAAATTAAAGAATTATATTTAATTGTCACATGCCATCGATGTTGATAACGTTGAAATTCTGCAGCAAAGTGATGACAAACCACATACTCAGTAATCTTTTATATTCCATTTAACGAAGGCTGCAAAATCAACCCTTACAAATATGGTAGAACTATCACTGATGAAGATTGCTGTGTTAACAATCTTTCTCAATTTCTGTCAACTGATGGAGTTTTGGTTCCTTGTCACAGTCGCCTTCGGCTTGTTTAGTTGGGTTTTCAATGGAAAGACAGTGGGGTTTTTTTTTATGGGTTTTTGGTTATATGTTATGAAATAGTGTGTGGTTAACAAGCTCAAGATATTTCCATGTTTTATTCTATTACATAAAAATACACTGCCTGGCCAAAAAAAAAAAAGTCACTGTTTGGATTTTAATAGGCAAATACTTAGATGGATGGATGGATCATTATTACAGTGATTATTATTTTTCTAGCATGTTATATGTTTGGCAATGGTTCTTTTGCCAGATGGAGTGGGTAGCTTTTCATTTCTTAAACAACCATGTATTAAGATGTATCACGGCCATATTCCAGGATGACAATATCGAGATTCATCAGGCTCAAATAGTGAAATCATTTTCACACATGATTTGGCACTGACCTTAACCTCTGTGTAAGTCTTTGGGATGTGCTGGAGAAGACTTTACAGAGTGCTCACCTCTTGCATTGTCAATACAAGATCTTGACCAAAAAATGACGCACCTCTTGATGGAAATAAATGTTGTGATGTTATTTCCATCAAGAGGTGCATCAATTTTTGGTCAAGATCTTTTATAGCAATGCAAGCACTCTGTAAAGTCTTCTCCAGCACATCCCAAAGAATTTCCAAGGTCAGGACTCAGAGTTGCCAATTCATGTATGAAAATGATTCTTCATGCTCCCTCCCAACCATTCTTTCACAATTTTAACCCTGGTGAATCTTGACATTGTCATCCTGGAATATGGCCATGATGTGTCTTCCTAGATGGTCATTTAAGAAATGAAAAGCTACACACTCCATCTTTAAAGGTTAAAATAACAATTGTCAAACATATAACATGCTAGAAACATTGATAATCACTGTAATAATGATCCATTCATAGATTCTTATTTGCCTATTAAAATCCAAACATCTACTTTTTTTTTTTTTTTTTGGCCGTGCAGTGTATATCAGTAATACCTTCTTGTGATTTTTAAAAAAGCTCTTACTTGACTTGAAAAAGGTTGCTAACAAGTGTCTGAATGGGTCTACGGAGGTTGTCAAGGACATTAAATGCTGAACAGGTAAACTCATCTACTCACCAGTTCTCTTTTACAGTCTTGTGTTTATAATCATGTTCTTGCAAACTATTATAAACTCGAACTTTCAGGGTAAATGTTTTTTAAATAAAGACCAAAAGAGTTGTTGGAAGCTTAGTGATGGTAACGTTGAAGTCATGTGACCGTGGTGTAGTTTGTTTATAGCCTACATTTAGCTGCCGATTGTATACACACCTGAAAATTCATAAAAGTTGTGTTCATTTGTGGAGAATACCATATTCTTACTAAACGTGTAAGAAGCATAACTTTTGTTGGTCAGAGCTTATTTTCTGCAACGAAAGAGTCAGTGTTTCGAAAACGTCCAACACTAAATGACACAACCAGTAAGTGGACTTAAATGGTTAGTTCACCCAAAAATGAAAATTATGTCATTTATTACTCATCTCATTCATCATATTCGTTCATCTTCGGAACACAAATTAAGATATTTTTGATGAAATACGATGGCTCAGTGAGGCCTACATTGCCAGCAGTGTCACTGAACTTCTCAAGATCAAGAAAGCTACTAAAGATGTATTTAAAATAGTTCATGTGACTACAGTGGTAGTCACCTTAAATGTTATAAAGCGACAAGAATACTTTTTGTGCACCAAAAAAACAAAACTTTTCAACAATATCTAGTGATGGCCGATTTCAAAACACTGCTTCATGAAGCTTTACGAATCTTTAGTTTCGAATCAGTGGTTCGGATGGCATAAACTAAGCTTTGTTTACTGAAATCATGTGACTTTGGCACTCCAAACCACTGATAAAATAAATAAATTACATTATTTTCATTTTTGGGTGAACTAACCCTTTAAGTTTTAGTTGTAGTAAGTTATTTGTTAATTGATGAAAGGTAATAATTTGGGGGAAAACTAATTTTTGATTTGCCCACCATATTATTATCTAGGGCCCTATGAAATTCATTTTATTTTTTCCCAAATTCCGTTTTATTTTTCTGGATTACGTTTTTTTCCATTTTAATTTTTTGGACTTGATTTTAATGGTTAAATTAAATTTTAATAATCAAAAACAATGCCTAATTAATTGAAAATTGAATTCTTAAAAACAACAAATTTATTAATTAATTATTTATTTATTTTTTTCAGAAATTCTGTTGCGTATTTAAATTTTTCTGGCAATCAAATGAATGGATAACATTAATTTAATTTATCTTTTAATCATGAAATTAAACTTTTTTATCAAACAAAGTGCTGCACAACAAAGCATTACTGTTAAATTTAAAACATGGAAGAAAAACTGAGATTGTTCCTTAAAAATATAGTTTTAATAATTTATTATTATTATTATTATTAAGTCTATTAGTGTTAGTATTATTATTACATTGAAACGGCTTTTAATTCATTCATCAAAAATTTGACAAATTCCGTGAAATTCCGCATCATACAGTAAATTTCGTTTTTATGAATGGATTCCGCGATTCCGTCCGCGTTTTCTGCATCGCGGAAATCATAGGGCCCTAATTATCCCTTCACATTTCACATTTTCCACAAATTTTTGTGATATCCGACAAAACACTTTTGAGCAAAAAAAAATTCAACAAGAGCTTTTTTATGTGTACATAAAGATGTACAGAAAAGGTGTGTATATATATATATTCCCAACATAAATATGACAACATGCACATTTACTGCTGAATTACCACTTGATACAAAAGCGCATGTAAAGCGTTTAACAAACTTGGACTTCCTTAAAAACAGCTTTCCACTGAAGTTTCACACCTACAGCAAAAAAAGAAGAAAGAAATAAAACAGAGGACTAGGGTCTTAAAATAGTTTGAACAACATCTTCAAAATGCTGCTGGCAGATCTCCCTATTAAATATCAAATGGATATTAAAGCTGTCGGATCAGTTATTACATTCAGCTGACATACACACACACACACACACATACAAAACAAAGTAATACTGACACTTTGGGTTGGCTAAACATGTTCAACTCCAAAAGCCCTTTAGTGCAAAAGAGTCTTCAAAACTGAAACTCGAAGACAACCGTCACCAAACTCGAAGAAATCACAGCGGAGGAAAAAAAAAGCAGTGTCACATTTAAGGACATTTAAGTGTCTTTGTGGACGGAGATGTTTCCGAGAACTGTGCTCAGGTGGTGTCGTCATCCTTCTACCAAGTCCTAAAATGGCATCCGAAAGGTGCCAGAGTCCTCTCAGGAGATACGTCATGTTCACTAGTATTTGGATATCATAAATCCCCTCGAACACATCAAGTAACAGACAATCGTGTAAGTAAAGGAGGACGTTTGCTGGACATCTGTGATTCATTAGCAATGGGGTATCAAAAGGATGGCGTGTGTAATATATTAGCTGGTTAGCGATGTATTAAGGCCTAGAGCTGCGAGGAAACGTCCTTTGGAAAATATACTATGCACAAAATCAGCAATATCGTGAAACCTACGAGTGTCTCTCTTGAGGGAGGGAGGAAGGGAGACGGCTGTGGTCGGTACATTTCACTGAGTATCTAAGCAGCAGTGTATTTACAAGAACGACATTCGTTTATTGTGTTTCATTTCCCTTTCGCTTATCATGGTCTAGTGCCACTTTAGTTCCAGGTCTCGAGCCGCTCTGGAGGAGGTCTCGCTGAAGAGCAGGTGGAAGAGGCACTTCTTGATGGAGTTTGTTCCCTTTTCCTCTTCTCGGTCACCGTTGCGTACTGTTCGTAGTTTTTTTGGTTATCTGTCCAGATGCCAGATGGCAGTTCCTCGAGGGCCTGATGTGAGGAGGCACTTGGTAACTGTTTTTGAGGAGTCTGGAAATGCTATGTCATCAAAATGGGCTTTTGTCTCACCTCCAGAATATCTAAAAAGGAAACATTAGAGAAACATTGCAATTACTGTTCAAGGCTAACATACAGAAAATAAGCTTGTTTATGTAGGGCAAGCTGTTTTAGCATAAAATGTTCCCAGCGTTACTCGTCGTACTAGTAACAATTCAGTTACAGAGCTCTCCAATTCTTACTATTAACATTTGAGCTCTGCAGTTCAATTCTTACAAGAAGTCAGATTTGTGATCCCTTCCCAAATCCCGACTTTGGTGCTACACTTCAAAATAAAAGCTCTATTAGTGTGAAATATATCATATTAATAGCAGTGTCAGAATGAGACTGAGATGTAACTCAGATATGTTTTGTTATTGAAAAATAATATTTAAATCACTATATTAACTCACATCTTTATACTCTTGAAAATACTTAAAAGCAAATAAAACACAGCAGTGTTTCATCTAAGAAAACTTGGTGTATGGTAATGATTAAATTTACCAGACAAAATCTAATCTAATCTCATTTTGGGGTTTATTATGCACAGTAACATATACACAGCAAAATCCCCAGAGTTAAATCAATTCTGCTCAGAGAACATATGGTCCCTCTCTACATAGAGTTAAAATACCACTGAAGCAGAGTTAAAGTTAATGAGATAATATGCTGTTTGTGGAGTTGTTTAATCAGATTTTGAGAGATTTCAGTTGATTTCATCTAAGGCTGTGGCTGGAAGTCCTTTGTAGTTATTGTGTTTCTCTTCAGTCATAATGCTTGTTAACAGCAGGTGTTCATCACTAATGCTCAATCATAACTTAAATCACTTAATCACTAATTATCTCATTAACTTTAACACTATATAGAGAGGGACCATATGTAATCTGAGCAGAGTTAATTTAACTCGGGGGATTTTGCTGTGTATGCAGAAGAGCTACATATAATTGTTACACTCTGACAAAATGAGTTTTAGAATTTCTTTTTCACTTTTTTTTTATCCATCATGTTTGTTTTATTTTTCCCAATAATTATATATGAATTATATGTGTCTGTATAAGAGAGACAGAAAATGGCACTATTGTACTAGCGCACTATTTGCCTGATAGTGTATGAATTTATTAGACAGTGGGAAGTTTTAACACCCAAAAGCCGGCAGGCCTATTATTGACTAACAGAAACCCATCACCTACTGGAAGACTGGAAGGAGATTTATTCAAATTAGCCCACTCAGGGGATTATTAGGGGATTGTGTTACTGACAAAAAATAAAATCTCAATATTTTTTTTTCCGATAAAGATAATTATATTGTGTTTTGTGCTGGCTGGTTTAGGCCTGTCTAAAACCCCAGTAAGTGGCAGCCCAACCCTGTCTTAATGAGTGACTCATTGAATTATTGATTCAAATGATTGTTGATTCATTTAGAAACGAAGCAAATTACTGTCTTTATGAATGGGTCATTGAATCATTGACTCAAATGATTAGTTTAAAAACAGATTAATTCAATACAAAACATTGCAGTGTTGCTCTAATTTCTGCTACGATTTTGTTTGGAACTATTTTTGTTGGCGAAACAGAGCAAAAACCAAAATGTGTCAAAAATGTAACTCACTCAATATTAGCTTTAATAGCTTATTGTTTGTTTTACTGTTGTAATCAATATATTCATGATCACACTATGCGCTGATATTTGGGAAAATGCTTATGTGTTATTACTTATATTATATTTTATTTTATATATACATATACAAACCCGATTCCAAAAAAGTTGGGACATTGTACAAATTGTGAATAAAAACAAAATGCAATGATGTGGAAGTTTCAAATTTCAATATTTTATTCAGAATACAACATAGATGACATATCAAATGTTTAAACTGAGAAAATGTATCTTTTTAAGGGAAAAATAAGTTGATTTTAAATTTCATGGCATCAACACAACAGTCTGCAAACGTCTGGGGACTGAGGAGACAAGCTGCTCAAGTTTAGGAATAGGAATGTTGTCCCATTCTTGTCTAATACGGGCTTCTAGTTGCTCAACTGTCTTAGGTCTTCTTTGTCGCATCTTCCTCTTTATGATGCACCAAATGTTTTCTATGGGTGAAAGATCTGGAATGCAGCCTGGCCATTTCAGTACTCGGATCCTTCTTCTACGCAGCCATGATGTTGTAATTGATGCAGTATGTGGTCTGGCATTGTCATGTTGGAAAATGCAAGGTCTTCCCTGAAAGAGACGACGTCTGGATGGGAGCATATGATGTTCTAGAACTTGTATATACCTTTCAGCATTGATGGTGCCTTTCCAGATGTGTAAGCTGCCCATGCCGCACGCACTCATGCAACCCCATACCATCAGAGATGCAGGCTTCTGAACTGAGCACTGATAACAACTTGGGTTGTCCTTGTCCTCTTTAGTCCGGATGACATGGCGTCCCAGTTTTCCAAAAAGAACTTCAAATTTTGATTCATCTGACCACAGAACAGTTTTCCACTTTGCCACAGTCCATTTTAAATGAGCCTTGGCCCAGAGAAAACGCCTGAGTTTTAGCCGGCAACGGCAAATGGCACGGTGGATTGTGTTCACCGACAATTTTTTCTGGAAGTATTCCTGAGCCCATGTTGTGATTTCCATTACAGTAGCATTCCTGTATGTGATGCAGTGCCGTCTAAGGGCCCGATGATCACGGGCATCCAGTATGGTTTTCCGGCCTTGACCCTTACGCACAGAGATTGTTCCAGATTCTCTGAATCTTTGGATGATATTATGCACTGTAGATGATGATAACTTCAACCTCTTTGCAATTTTTCCTCCAAGAAACTCCTTTCTGATATTGCTCCACTATTTTTTGCTGCAGCATTGGGGGAATTGGTGATCCTCTGCCCATCTTGACTTCTGAGAGACACTGCCACTCTGAGAGGCTCTTTTATACCCAATCATGTTGCCGATTGACATAATAAGTTGCAAATTGGTCCTCCAGCTGTTCCTTATATGTACATTTAACTTTTCCAGCCTCTTATTGCTACCTGTCCCAACTTTTTTGGAATGTGTAGCTCTCATGAAATTCAAAATGAGCCAATATTTGGCATGACATTTCAAAATGTCTCACTTTCAACATTTGATATGTTATCTATATTATATTGTGAATAAAATATAAGTTTATGAGATTTGTAAATTATTACATTCCTTTTTTATTCACAATTTGTACAGTGTCCCAACTTTTTTGGAATCGGGTTTGTATATGTGGAAAAAAAAAAAAAAAAAAAAACTCATACAGCGATATTTTTCCCCTCATAACTTGAATTATTGGGATCTTCTAACTGCATTCTAATATGCTGCATCTCACAGTGAATGATTTTGGACTCTCCAGACATGCTTTTGTTTGTTTTGTGCAAAGTGAGTGACATACTTGATAATGCCAGCTCGCACAACATTAAAACCCCTAGCCCAAATGACCATTAGTAATGTAACAGGACCCAGCCTCAGCATTATTTTGTGTGTGGATAATGCAAAAAAAAACCTTGCAATGCTGAATAAAATAGTGTTTTTTTTGTTTTGTTTTTTTTTATAACAACAAAATAGGTATTTTTGTATTTTACAACCAGGTATTTTACAACCCATAAATAAATATGCATATCACTGGGTATAGATTTAAATGCATCTTTTCTGTGTGAGTGTGAATTCACCTTTAAAAGAGTTTACAGTATATAGCCTATGTATATTTCTTCTCTATAGACCATTACTTTATGATTTTAATCAACACTAAAACACAGTAGTACTTATATATAATTGTTAACAGACCATTAAAGCCTCAGTGCTGCTTTTCATAATTAATGAATGTGCTGAATAGAGAGCTCCATAATGCAGTTCGCTATTTTAGAGCTCTATAATTATGTCTTTACTAGAAAGAATGCAATTACAGAGCTCTTGAACTGCATTCTTACTAGTAACAATTGAAATACAGAGCTCTGTAATTGTAATTGTTACCAGCAAGAATTGAATTAGCGAGATCTGTAATTGTAATTGTTACTAGTAAGAATTTAAATACAGAGCTCTCACACTCAATTGTTACAAGTAAAAATGCAATTATGTCGAGTTATGCTGGGAACATTTTAAGGCAGGAACACAACAAGCCGACGAACGGTTGGCTCACGTCGGAAGCGTCTGGGTCCAAAGTTGCCCTGACACACCAAACCGATGCTCGACAGCCGACGGCCAAGTAGCACGTCTGATCTGCGCCTGTGTAAGATGAAATGCCTTTCCGTACCAGCAGGTGGCAGTAGCTGAACAGCCAATCAGAATGATCAGATGGCCCGACTGACCGACGAGCTCCGGCTCCAATTCAACATGTCGAATCGGCTGAAAAAAAAAAACCGTCGAGGACCAACTTCAGCCGACGGTGTGAAACACACTGAGAAAACTTATTGGGTCGACGAACAAAAACTGCCCAACGGCCGACCGTCGGCTTGGTGCGTTCCTGCCTTTAAGCTAAAATGGCTTGCCATATGTATGCAGGACAGGTGTGCTGTACCTGTGGTGATACGATGCAAAGGAAGAGTCACATAGGTGAGATGAGAATACAGCAGAAAATACTCCTCTTTTCTGTTCAGCTTGAGCCAAGAACCCACCAGCGAGCGGCCAGTCCCTGATAAAGAGCGGGAGCGCAGGTTTGTAGTGTTGCACAGGTCTGAGGAGAGAGGAAAGAACCTTCAATTTTACTTTAGATGGGATAAAAAACCCTGAGACCTTCACCGTTGCAAAAAAAGAAATGTTTTTTCCTCCAAAAAATTGTATGCATATTTGTTTTGTTTTTTTTAAAAAAGAGATTTTAATATAAAATAATCCCCCAAACAGCTGTCAATATCAAATAAAAATAATATATTTAATTTGAAGTGTTTTTTTATATAAACTACATTGGCACAATCATTATACATGAACCAGTCCAAAGTAGTTTCTAACAGTTGCTTCCTTTATTATACGTACCTAATATGGGTCTGATTGTTTGAAGGAAATTGAAAATGGAAGAGGATGTTTGTTTATGTTTTTTCTTTCCGTTCAAATAAAGTGACTCTTCTACTGGCGCTTTTCCACTGCATTGTACATAGATGATGCCTACATAGATGTGAAATCTAACCCCATTTGGAGCACTGGTAATCCAGATATGATAATCTGAAAAAGAATCTGGATCAGGGTGATCCAATCCTATTTTGCTTTGAAAAACCAGATGAAAAATTTTGAACAACTGCGCTCAGATGCTCAAACAAAAAGTCTTCAAAAGAATTTTGATTTGTCAATGTGTTGCAAAGATGTAAGTTATTTAATTGGCCCAGAGACACCCATTTGCACAAACTGACCTCCATCTGTTCTATTGATCTATTTATATTAACACAATGTCCAAACTTAACAAAACTTAATAGACATAAACAAGAGGATATTCTGAGGCTGCACACCAAGTTTTGTTAAATTCCTCCCATAATGTGTGCTTAACCCTTGTGCAACCTTATGGACATTTTTGTCCATTTCAGTTTTGCTTTTTGTTATAAGTGTGCCTTTGTTAATGCCAACTACATGAATTTTGGCTCAGGTGTCAGGAATTTTAATATTTTACCCTCATTTCCTTAAAAAAAAATCAATTTTACCGTCCGTACAAAAAATACTCACACTCAGGACCTTAAAGGTCCCGTTCTTCGTGATCCCATGTTTCAAACTTTAGTTAGTGTGTAATGTTGTTGTTAGAGTATAAATAAAATCTGTAAAATTTTAAAGCTCAAAGTTCAATGCCAAGCGAGATATTTTATTTAACAGAAGTCGCCTACATCGAACGGCCAGTTTGGACTACATCCCTCTACTTCCTTTTTTAATGACGTCACTAAAACAGTTTTTTGACTAACCTCCGCCCACAGGAATACACAAGAGTTACGTTTGTAGAGTGTGTTTGTCGCCATGTCGTCGAAACGCTGTTATTTTCATCCCGCAGTCCAATCACCGGGTCTGATTCCGGCTTAAATTGATAGGGTAAAATTAAAGACATGTTTACAATAAAACTGAGCGCATGCATCTCCACGTTATGGTAAGAGGCGTGACCTTTCCGGGCAAGATGCGATAAGAGCTGCTGTCGAATCACAACACAGGAACCGCTGGCACAATCAGAACTCGTTACGTATTTCTGAAGGAGGGACTTCATAGAACAAGGAAGTCATCAGCCCGTTTTTATGACAGTGGAAACAGCGGTATACAGATAAGTAAATTATGTGAAAAATACTGTTTTTTTACACGCAAAACATGAACACATGTTATATTTCACACTATAAACACAATCAAAGCTTCAAAAAAACATGAAAAATGTCCACATTGAAACCCATTAAAACTGCAATTTTTTAACCCAGGGCCATTTGACTATAAAATGATACAATATTTGCAAATAGGCATTCATTCTATCGGCAAGGCTTCTTTTACATTTTTACCATTTTTTTACTAGATTGTGCCATATTTTCAAATATGGCATATAAAAGAAATACTCGCTTTATTTGTGTTTTCTGCTTATGCATATTATAGTCTATTATAGAGTCAATTGGAAAAATAATGCAGCTATAATTGTGTGGGTATGTTGGTAAGGATGTCAGAGTGTAGTTTGCATGTGTTTACTGAAAATTTAATGTGTGTAATTAGTTTAAAAGAAATTATATTGTACTGGCAATCAAAAATCCCACTCCATGTATGAGTCACACCCTTGGCAGGGTCATAGGGCCAAGTGAAAACTATGAAAAAGGTCAAAGAAGGTTAATGAGCTTTTCTTTTTCACCCAAACACACATCTTAACCCTTGATTGCACTTTTTCACTTGTTATTGTTTTTGTACAGAGATAAAAGGTGCGCATGAATTTAAAGTAGAAGTTCAGAAGCCCCTAAACACATTGTTTTAGTTTTCACCACAAGAAAATGCTGATTGTTTAGTCTGGTAGATTTTATACAAAGTTTGAGTTCACACAGGTGTCCTCACAGCCAAACCTATAAATATGTGGTGCTTGAGGGGTTGATCATTTCATTGTTTGCAAGATGAAGAGACGTTACTCAGCAGAGGAGCTAGTGTTGCCCACTGACAGTGAGCACACAGGTGCATTAGAAGCTGAGGATGTAAAGAAATCGATTTGTAAAGCGTTAAAATTCTGAAAATTAATGAACGTTTGGTAATTATGAATAGAAGAGATGCTGATAAAAAAAAGTCAGTGAAAGTGGAAAAAAAATATGAATAAATAATATTTCTTTGACAGTTTTTTGGCATGGACATTTTTGTCCATTATGGACCTAAGTGTTAGTTTTTGTAAAAAATCTGACACTACATAAAAAATATAAATGCCTCAAAATTAATGTTGTTGTTCTTCATCGACACACCCAAGAATCTAATAAGCAAAGAAAAAAAATTCTGCTTAGCATTTAGTTTATGAAAATAAACTACAATTTTTAATTTTTTCATAAAAAATGCCATAGGTGTTTATGGCATTATGTAAGCAAACCAGCATTTAAAGGGTTACAGTTCTTAAAATTAATGAATGTTTGGTATCTATGGATACAACAGATGCTGGTTAAAAAATTGACATCAGTGAAAGTGGAAAAAAATATTAATAAATCATATTTTTATGACAGTTTTTGGACATGGACATTTTTGTCCATTTTGCACCTATGTGTAACTTTTTTTTTGAATGCACAAGGGTTAAGGTTAAAACCCACTATAACTCTACAACTGTATGATCCATGAAGGTACAATACATCGCTCTGACAAATCAACAAACATGGCCGTCAGCAGCATTTTCTCTATGTAAATGACAGATGAGGGATTTAATACTAATGTTGTCCACTAGAGGAAGCCACTGGATAAGAATATAATCTCTTTCCATCAATTTAAATTCCTGAATATTTCCTCGTTTCCTTTTTGAAGTCAACTGTCTCTTTTAGAACCGTCATGTGTTTTTTAAAGCTGGTTCATCAAAGTATTAGTGAAGATTCTACACTGCTGTCTTTGCAGGACAAACACACAATATCTATCATTGTCTACATGAGCTATTGGTGCTTAGACCCCAATAAATCGCAGCTTGCGGCTATATTAATATGTTATTGTTTTCGTGGTGCTTTTGTGTTCTGATTTTTTTGAGTTACAATTAGCTGTAAATACACAAAATAATATAAAGTTACAGTTTTCAGATGAAGAAATTCTGTTCAGTTCTAAAATTCATTTTCAGATCGTACAAAAACTAGACTAAAGGCCAAGTGTCCGTGTCCGTGTCCCGCAGTGAAAAAAAAAGGCCATCAGAATAGTTGAACTGTGCGTTTTAGCCAATTGTAGAGACCTACTTCAATTCTTTGCTTCAGTAATTCGCAGTTTAAGACTGCAGGATATCGCCAACAGATTTTTCAACAAAAAAATGTTTAAAAATACAAATCTATAAGATACGCCACTAAAACTGTTCATTGTTGTTAAATGTCACTATAGTTCCAGTGTGCTTGTGTACCTTCATCATCCTCCTCTCTGAAAAACTCCTCACTGTCATTCGCCGAGTGCGATTTCTTCATCTCAGCGATTCGGTTTCGGGGCACTTTCCGGCGGAGTGACGGAGAGAAGAAGGAGGGTCTGTTTCTCTCTGGGGTAGGGGGAGTGCTGAATGATGTCACCTATAAGGAAAACAGAGCTGTCATTAGAAATTTAAATGAATTAATTACATGGTACAAATATATATATATATATATTAGTGGTGGGCCGTTAACGGCGTTAACGTGCTGCGTTAACGCGAGACTCTTATCGGGCGATAAAAAAAATATCGCCGTTAATCTATTCTCAAATTGGGGTTGGGAGCTGGGTCTATACTACACAAGCTATGATGACTTTCACCTTGATAGTTTAGCGCGGATGTATACCTAGTCGAACTGACACTTCGCAAAGACCCGCCCCCCTTAGTTACGGTTGCTTTGTCCGACAAGCCGTGGCGCTGTCACACCACACACAGTGATTAATGCATCACGGAGCAAAGAGGACACTGACGTGCACGTCGACAGACAAGACAGAGCAGGTAACTTATGATATAGTCCCAGCTTTAATACTGTGTAGTTTTTTAAGAAATTCAAACAATAAAACCTGTTTTCTTTAATGTGTCGTGACCATGGTCGTGACATATTGCTGTAGCGCCTCAGCTCAAGAGGCTCGTAAACCGATCATCTCTTACTACGAGTCCATTTATAGCAGCAAATAACCATGAATGAACATGAGAATCAATGTTGTTTCAAACGCGGAAAGATGTCAATATACAAAATATAATATACAAAAGTTTAACTCCACCGAGGTTAATCTTCTAACTCCTATCTGCTTTGTCGGACAAAATGGCGGATTACTTTTAGTCATTTGCTGCGTCCCAATTCGCCTACTTATACGCCCTAAAAGTATGTAACGTACTCTTTCTGTGAACAAAAAGTACTTACTTTTGAGTGTGTAGCAAAAGAGTAGACAAGCTTTGGGACATACTATCACGTCATACAATTGCGTCTTTGCTCTCTGTCGCATCCAGTCACCGTAAACTGCCCTGTCAATCATCTTACATCCTCCATATTTCATTTAACTAATTTCCTATCGTATCGGAGAGAAATGCAGCACGTTGATCTGCAGCCGCGAGTCTTTCATGTGGAGAACTCTCCTCATATTAATGCATAATGATGCATTTAAAAGTAAATGGCCAATCAGATCTTTATAAAAGTCCACATTTGCAGATGAAAAATAACACATATAACATTAAATAAATATTTTCTATCAGTTTGAACTGATTATTAGTCACTCAAACAACCTCTCAACGTCGATCGTGCATATTCGCCATGTTTTGTATTTTTTAACACTTTTTACTCGTGTTTGTAGTTCTGAACTGAATCCTCATACAATGCGCAATGGGTTGTGGGCAATATTAGCCTTTATAGTGTGCACGGATCCACACTTCGAAAATCTACCGGAAATAGTGGACCATCCGGGGACTTTTGGCATACTCTTTTCAACATACTATGCTTTGGGACACACTTATTTTAATCTCACATACTATTTAGGATGGATAGTATGGACATTGGGACGCAGGGACAATTTGGGTATCTCACATATTCTGAATGTCTTCGGCAGAATTCAAATGAGCCATTTTAATCTAGATTAATCTAGATTAATTTTGGAATTAATCTAGATTAATCTAGATTAAAAAAATTAATCTATGCCCACCTCTAATATATATATATATATATATATATATATATATATATATATATATATATATATATATACATACACACTTGCAAAGGGAAAAAAACAAAAACAAATAAAGATCAAAGAGATTACTGTGGTAAACGAGTAAATCATTGACCATACAGTAAGTTGCTATAGAAATGAATATATTGTATATATTTTGTTCTATAATCACACTAAGTTTATCTAAGTTTCTTAGTATAAGCTGGTCTAATTTGATTCAATTTAATTTTATTATGGTCCCTACTTCTAACAAGTGTTCCACATTATGGAAAAATGTAGGAATTTTAGTTAAAGGTGCAATATGTAGTTTTTTGTACTAGAGGTCGCCTATTCAAAAGAAAGGCGTAGCTTGATGACGCCAAGTTTGAGCGCGGAATCTTGGGACATGTGGTCTTCATATCACAGCCGATGGAAACAACGGGATAGGACTCAGGAAGAAATCATGTTCATGGATGCGATTATTAACGTTAATGTAGTATGAAGCAGAGCAGGACCGAGTGTTGTGGGAGCTGAATGAGGCCGCTGGAGCGATTGCACAACACATGCAGCTGAACTTTTATTATGACACAGTCGCCGGCGCTGCTTCCGCTATTCCGGTCATGAGTATGAGGTAACGTAGCACTGTTTATTATGTTAGATACATTAAAGAGTGTTGAAAATGATGTAATAACGTTACTCTGTGCGTTCGCTCGGCAGCTGCTGTGAGACACTGTTACACACTGCAGTTAGACTGATCAATTTTAGAATATCATATTAAATGCTGGATGGCTTGTGTTGATAAATGGCATGAAATTAACTTTAAAACGTATTGTATGATGGAGAAAATGCTGTATTACTGCTACTAAAAATAAAGCTGCATCTGATTATGCTATGTTAGCTACTTGACAAAATAGTGTTTTTCTCTGAGGCATGGTAAAGCAAATCAAGAAAATTAGATTTAAACAATAAGACTAAACGTGTTGAGCTATATAACAATAATTAGTTTTCTGTCTATAAATATATCAGAACATGTAAATATTAAAGCGTCTTTGGTGTTTCATGGTTTCTACAAAATAAAACCGGAAACCAAGGTTAACGCGGGTATCACGCAATTGACAGGCGACTCTTCACACGTCCCGGAGCCTTGGTTAAAATTGCAATTTTCTCACGATTTACAAATAGTTGGAAACATCTGGGATGTTGTAAGTACTCAAGTGAACAAAATATATAACACTGGCCTAGTGGTTTTTGGATATTTTACTGCAAAATTCTTACATATTGCACCTTTAATTTAGGGCTATTATCCAAATCGTCTGGGTTTAAAATTAATATTGATCAATATCACATGATGTTTGAGACACTAGCCCCTTTCACACATACAGTCTTTAAATTACCCGTAAATTATGAGAAGTTGCAACATTACCAGTAAATTACCGGTGTGATGCTGTGTGTGAAGAAAGAATGAAGATTACCGGTATGAGCATGTACGAGGTCAGAACGTGCTGACGTAAGAAGTCTGCTTTGGGCCAATCATAAAGCTGTGTCCGAGCTGCAGGCTCTGCAGTTATAGGGCTTTATCACACTTCCACATTACAAAAAAGTGGAAGCTTCAGAAAGGAGCATAAATATCTTGCGCTGCAGCCTGTATCAATGGCTGTGCCGATAGCACGGGATTGTTGTGATTTATTTATGTAAAATTCAGCACAGATACTTCTTCTATAGACACCAACCTCAGTTTACAATCATTAATTGAGTATTGTGAAACAAAGAAAAAAGGTATCATGATATTCCGATGCACATTTCGTGATTTAAAGGGGATACCTGATTTTTATCACAGAATACAGGAATTACAGTGGGTACGGAAAGTATTCAGACCCCCTTAAATTTTTCACTCTTTGTTATATTGCATCCATTTGCTAAAATCATTTAAGTTCATTTTTTTCCTCATTAATGTACACACAGCACCCCATATTGACAGAAAAACACAGAATTGTTGACATTTTTGCTGATTTATTAAAAAAGAAAAACTGAAATATCACATGGTCCTAAGTGTTCAGACCCTTTGCTGTGACACTCATATATTTAACTAGTTTTTAAGGTGCTGTCCATTTCTTCTGATCATCCTTGAGATGGTTCTACACCTTCATTTGAGTCCAGCTGTGTTTGATTATACTGAGTGGACTTGATTAGGAAAGCCACACACCTGTCTATATAAGACCTTACAGCTCACAGTGCATGTCAGAGCAAATGAGAATCATGAGGTCAAAGGAACTGCCTGAAGAGCTCAGAGACAGAATTGTGGCAAGGCACAGATCTGGCCAAGGTTACAAAAAAATTTCTGCTGCACTTAAGGTTCGTAAGAGCACAGTGGCCTCCATAATCCTTAAATGGAAGACGTTTGGGACGACCAGAACCCTTCCTAGAGCTGGCCGTCCGGCCAAACTGAGCTATCGGGGGAGAAGAGCCTTGGTGAGAGAGGTAAAGAAGAACCCAAAGATCACTGTGGCTGAGCTCCAGAGATGCAGTCGGGAGATGGGAGAAAGTTGTAGAAAATCAACCATCACTGCAGCCCTCCACCAGTCGGGGCTTTATGGCAGAGTGGCCCGACGGAAGCCTCTCCTCAGTGCAAGACACATGAAAGCCCGCATGGAGTTTGCTAAAAAACACCTGAAGGACTCCAAGATGGTGAGAAATAAGATTCTCTGGTCTGATGAGACCAAGATAGAACTTTTTGGCCTTAATTCTAAGCGGTATGTGTGACGAAAACCAGGCACTGCTCATCACCTGTCCAATACAGTCCCAACAGTGAAGCATGGTGGTGGCAGCATCATGCTGTGGGGGTGTTTTTCAGCTGCAGCGACAGGACAACTGGTTGCAATCGAGGGAAAGATGAATGCGGCCAAGTACAGGGATATCCTGGATGAAAACCTCCAGAGTGCTCAGGACCTCAGACTGGGCCGAAGGTTTACCTTCCAACAAGACAATGACCCTAAGTACACAGCTAAAATAACGAAGGATTGGCTTCACAACAACTCCGTGACTGTTCTTGAATGGCCCAGCCAGAGCCCTGACCCAATTGAGCATCTCTGGAGAGACCTAAAAATGGCTGTCCACCAATGTTTACGATACCAACGGTTGGATACCTGACAGAACTTGAGAGGATCCAGGTGTGAAAAACTTGTTGCATCTTTCCCAAAAAGACTCATGGCTGTATTAGATCAAAAGGGTGCTTCTACTAAATACTGAGCAAAGGGTCCATGTGATATTTCAGTTTTTCTTTTTTAATAAATCTGCAAAAATGTCAAAAATTCTGTGTTTTTCTGTCAATATGGGGTGCTGTGTGTACATTAATGAGGAAAAAAATGAACTTAAATGATTTTAGCAAATGGCTGCAATATAACAAGGAGTGAAAAATTTAAGGGGGTCTGAATACTTTCCGTACCCACTGTACATATTTTCAATGAACGAGAACAAATGCAAACTCAGTATTTTAAATGGCAGCATGTATTTGCGAAAACCTCTGATGAATCGGGAAGAGAAAAGGGGTTGAACCGACCCTCTCATGGAGGGGGGAGTCTTGGTCCTCTTCAGTGCCGCAGGGTGAGGTATCTCCAGTGGGCACTCGACTCACGGCCATCTCAGCGTGACCTTTGCCCTGAGGACCCTTCATCCGCACAAACTCCATGTTGTTGTACTTGTAGAAGCCGAACGACATCCGCTGGGCCATCTTAGCAGCCACACTTACCTAGAAAGGCAAGACATACCATAAAATACACACAGAAAGCATATATAAAGATAATAAAAACTTTGGACATGCAGACATGTAAGCGTACCCGGTTGTCATAGACCTTCTTGAGTGCCTCGTAGCGGATGGAGCCCTGGAAGATGACGCCCTGGAATGTGTTGCTTTTGTCACTGGCCACCAGCTCCACACAGACCATCTCACCTTCTCCAACAGTCATATCACTGAACACCTGCCCAACATACACACACCAATCACAGCCAATCATGACAATTACACCACTGCTCACTCAGAATTACTTATTATTCAGTATATAATCACCATAAATTAGATATCATTCGAAAGCTTAAACATTTTTGAAATTGGACATTTTAGTGGGCTCGATTTCTGAGACGTATCAACTTCAAATTTGGAACACAACTAGTGTGTGTGGTTATGGCTTTGATTTTATAGTAATCTTAGAGTCCAAATTATGTTGTAAAATATATATTTTGCATAAGATAAAATGTTTAGTTCAGTAATTTGCTTTACAATAAACTTAAACTTCTATAAAACTGTTTAAGAGGTGCCAAGTCACGTGTGAAAATGATTCTTCCTGCTCTCTGAACCATTCTTTGACAATTTGAGCCTGATGAAAATTGCCATTGTCATCCTGGAATATGGCCGAGATGTGTCTTCCTACATGGTTGTTTAAGAAATTAAAAGTTACACGCTCCATCTTTTAGGGTTAGAAGAACCGTTGCCAAACATATGACATGCTAGAAAAATAATAATCAACTGCAATAATGATCCAGTCATAGACTTTTTAAGCATTTCATACTTAATTGTCCTAATTTAACTAAGGCCTAATCCTGGCTTAATCGAAGTCCTATCTTTGAAACCGGGCCTTCGATTATTTAATGACATTTAAGCAGTGAAACAATTATGAAACACAAAATATGGAATGACTGTTTTGGCCGACAGAAATTGTAGCTACATAAAATTCAACCTAAATCATGTGACAGCCTGTCCGATCTGACATTTATGTCCAAAGTTTCAACATTTCAGTTTAAATCAACATTCATTATACAGCGAATCTCGTATGAATGTGGTTTAATTGTATTCACTTGTTACAACAGATATATGATGATATTAAATGTTAGTTTTCTCTCCTCATGCATTTATTACTCAAGACCTCACCTGACAACTATTTATACTTCCTTATATTACAGTATGATGTAACTTCGGTATACAACTTTTTGTGTCAGTTGTTACAAATGTTTGTAACCTGCCGGGAAAATGATGTGCTAGTGTGGCAACAACATCAGCAAAAGCACATAAACCTGTCCAACCTGTTTGTACACACCTCAGAAATCTATCACTGCGATATGAGCTCAAAACCACTGTACTCCATTTCCTGATTTTGGAGGACACACACCTTTGATTAAGCTCATGATGGTGCGGTACACAGCTCTTGAGAATACTAGCAGTTTTGTTCTAGCATCGTTGCTCCACCACCACATTTGAGAGTTACCTCCTCAAAGTTGTCAATCATGAAGAAGATGTTGGGGTAGCTCATTTTGGATTCTTCCCCTTTGCTGTCCATTGGGTGTTTGCTTGGAGAGGCAAACACTTGCTGAGAAAAATAAAGGGATCCACCGTTTTCATTAGAAGTAATATTAAAATATTCATATGGTAAAACACTGCTGAATGATTATTCGCCCGATACTATAACAGACATGTCATCACCCTTTAAGGAAGTAAAAGAGGACTAGTAAATGTCTCTGTTATCACTTTGTTTAGATCCGATTTTCTGATAGCACACATACATCATGGAGACGTCTATTTAGTGTTTTGGAAGCTGTTTTTAGGCCATCTGCAGTATGTCTCTAAAATGTTTCCTGTCAGATGTTTAAAAGTTGAAACTTTTGGGGCTATATGTAAGAATTTCCATGTATTAATCACTTTTTTTATTGTCAGTGTGTGAACAGCTTGTAACGAAATTTAAAAAACAAGACCTTCCCAGACTTCCTAGGTTGTCTATGAAAGTCTATAGACTGATTTTTATGTGAAGGACTTTTTCGGGCAGTTTCGCCGGGAAAATCAAAAGGATGTGCCATTTACGTGCGCTCTCGAGAGCCTCTCTTCCGTTCTATGACACACAAAACTAATACTTAAACAATGTTCAGGATAACGCCGAAAGAGCTATTCTGTACTGTAATGTTACAGTAAAAACTTATTTTTTCTTCTAAGCGAAGAAGAAAGAAAAAGAACGTCGGCGTGAGCAGGCTTGGGAGGGTTACTTTAAAAATGTATTAATTTAAAAATGTTACAGTTACAAATTACTTCATAAAAAAAGTATTCAGTAACGTAATCCAAGAACCACAATATGAAAGTAATGTAATCTGATTACTTTTGGATTACTTCAAGGTCACACACACATTATATATATATATATATATATATAGTTTTTGCACTGAAAAGTTTTTAAATGTTACACGTTCCATACTCAACGACAGCAACATAGTGCGGCCCAGATCCAGCCCACATGTGGTACATGTGGATTCCACGCAGACCAGACATGGGCTGGATCTGGGCCAATACTATGTTGCTGTCAGGGCTACGAGGTGGTTACGAAATTTTATTTGAAGCAAAAGAGTATTTGAGGTGCTTCATGGGAATGGTCATTCCCAGCAAGCTCTTTTGCCCTGATTTTGTTTATTTATTTATTTATTTTTGCCCTGGAATTTTCAGTACAGCATCATGGGTAATTTTTTTTTTTTTACCATGGATTCAATTGATAAATATGATTATTTTAAAAATAAGTTGAAATAGTGCGAAAGAATAGCTTCATCAAATGCATACACCATAGGTTAATAACGTTGTAGCTCACAGAAGGTCTGTCTTTAAAAGGTTTAATAGTCTCTATGGAGAAAATGGTCTCAACAATAAAAATATTTTACAAATCTGATAAATTAACTATTGCAATATTATTATCATTGTTGTTGTTTAGAGCTTAAAATTATAAAAATCACATCAGATCATACACAAAATGAACAAGCTCGGATCAAACATTTCTGTTTATGTTTGTTATGCTTTAAATTTTAATGTTTAGCATTTTGGTTACTTTTAAAACCTATTAAAACTAAACAATCATGTCTCATTTCCACAACTTGGAAGCCCTAAAATATATATATATGTGTGTAAAGGGCTTCCAAGTTGTGGAAATGAGACATGATTGTTTAGTTTATTTGCATTTTCTTCTTTAAAAACAAAATAGCAGCGAAATTTCCATGAATTGAAAGCGTTTTTCCCCGCGGGCAGCATCGTTTCAACTAGCAGCAGTGATTCAATCTGCGTCTGAGGAGATTGTAGACAGGTGTTATTTGCGCATGCACCATCGAGTGGCTCGCGCGAGTTATCACTGGCAACAGAACCAGGAAATACTGTATAATCAAGCAGCGCTTAATATGTGTTATTATGGCAAAATAATGATTTATTTAGTTTTAAATGAAAAGATTGTAATCCTGATAGTATTCCCTCTTTTTTCAAAATTTAACTGTAATCTGATTACTATGTTTTTTTGACGTAACGGTAACGAATTACAGTTACTGGATTTTTGTATCCTGATTAGGTAACGTCGTTACACGTATTCCGTTACTCCCCAACCCTGGCCGTGAGTATATCAGGGCCTTGAATCACGTTCAGTGTCTTGTACGTTACAAGCAATGAGTTACTGACTGCAGTTCATTTAACGGCCACCGGTGTCACTAAAAACAAGGGTTTCTGAATTCTGCATCTAGCCCCTTTAAAGATGTTTATCAGACGTTTTGGAGCTGTATGTGTGCTGTCTGGGTGTTTCAGCAGGGATCAAGCTGAAAATGTCAACAGCGTTGCGATGATTTTGTGTAGTGATTTTTGAAAAGTACTTTAAATTCTTTTTTATGACAAACAGCTTGTAGCTGTAACCCTACAACTTTTCTAAACACAACTAAGTAATAACAACAGAAAGACTATCAACCCTGTTACTATGAGTAAACTATTTTTGAAAAATGCATGAAGCTTTCCTTATGTATTAAACTTCAAACAATCTGTAGTTTCATAATCTTATGATTTGGCTAATAACAGCTAAAAGAACAGTAAGCCTGTTACTATGGTTTTGTGTAAACGACAGATTTTTGAACAGTTCATTCACTTTTCTTTATAATAACTTGCAGCGTCAACCTTGAAGTTAATAAAGGCTGACTGAACTGTGAGACTGTCAACCCTGTTTCTTTGATTTTTTTAGTAAACAACTGACTATTGAAAAGTGTATTCGATTCCTTTTATAATAAACACCTTCTTGTATCATAACCTTGAGCTTAGACTAAAAACGACTCATTGAACTGTGAGACTGTCAACCCTGTTACTTTTCTGTATATTCCAATACACAAACTGCACAAACGTTGTCTTACCTGTGATTTCTTTTTGTGGATGTGGATGTCTCCTGCATCTGAGCGTGTGCAAACTGCACATGTGACCACATAATCCAGCTGTGGGATAAAAAGACTTCATGGGCAAAACCATACCAAAACAGCAGTATGAAAACGTCAATGACGCAGAGAGATTGGGTTTATTTTTTTAGAGCAATGAATAAACCTCATGGCGTCTGATCATTGAAGTTTGCTTACCTTCTGCAGGATGAGGTTGAGATAGACGCTCTCCTCCCAGTCGATGTCAGGATCACCGAGCCCAGGCAGCTTTTTAGAGTCTCTTCTGTAAACCTCGACCTCCACCTGAAACCAAAGCAAGTCATCGTTACATCAAATCTGACTTCAGATGCTCCGCATTTGAGTTTTTGGTGGAACATTTGATTCTCTGTCTGGTTAGTGCCTGAATGTTTCAAAACGTCTGTTCCCAGACACTAATTTCAAATCATTTTTGGTGAGCTCTGATTGGTGTAACATGGCATTATTAATGTATGTAAGATTTAACATCCTTATCAGGTACTTTTATGCCAACTATAGTTTCACGTTTCATGAATTAGCTCTGCCAGCTGCATCCAAAAAGACATCCGAGAAGTTCTCCATCTCATTAATCTCAACGAATGTCCAGATGATTGATTATAAAGCAATTTTATCTGTTATCTTAGCAATTACTACAGATGTCTGTGACTTATTTTTTAACTCTTTCCTGTTTGGGAGATGGTGATAACAGAGTAACAGAGTACAGAAGACAGGACATACTGGCCGTTAAAGAGAGTTTACCTAAAAATAAAAATTCATCATTTACTCTCACTCATGTCCTTCCAAACATGTATGACTACTGTTTGCAAGTTGCAGTGCTCACAAAAAGAAAAATGTATGAAATTTTCTAAATGGGTGTGAAATATTTGGATCCATTATCTCTGCACTAATTTGTATGTTTCACTCAGTGAAAATTAATAGGTTCATCTCACCTTTTTCCCTTCGGTTTCATCTGCACTGACATACGAGAGCTTGCGTCGCACATAGAAGAGCATATCATCCTGACGGGGTGCCCATTTCTCCATGAAGTATGTTGAGAACATCCATGTCCAGAACACTATGCGGTCATCCTTGAAGCACCCTAAACAAAACAAAAAACAAGAGTCTATTACAAGAAACAAGAATCGGGTGCAATGGGACTCATTCACTAATAATTCAAGTGTTTTTATTTAAATGCAATAAAAAAAGTAAATGTACAATAATTCAGCCATGTGTTTTTAAGTACACACATACACAATAAGTGGACAGACTGCAAAAAATATAGTTTTGTAGGCATATTTAAGAAAAATTCTGACTATTGTCAGATGTTATTGTTGATATTAAAGGTGCCATTGAATGTTTTTTTATATAAGTCTAAGGTGTCTCCTGCATGTGTCTGTGAAGTTTCAGCTCAGCTATTTTGGGGCATCATTAACTATGCACCGATTCAGGCTGCAGCCCCTTTAATTCATCATGCTCCCCGCCCCTGGAGCTCGTCTGATGATTCAGCTGTGCACAGATCCAGACGTTAATACTGGCTGCCCTTGCCTAATGCCTTGAACATGGGCTGGCATATGCAAATATTGGGGGCATACATATTAATGATCCCGACTGTTACGTAACAGTCGGTGTCATGTTGAGATTCGCCTGTTCTTCGGAGGTCTTTTAAACAAATGAGATTTATATAAGGAGGAAACAATGGTGTTTGAGACTCACTGTATGTCATTTCCATGTACTGAACTCTTGTTATTCAACTATGCCAAGGTAAATTCAATTTTCCATTCGATGGCACCTTTAAATGTTAGTGTAAACTTGACAGTTTTGAAGATATTGTAGTCAATATGAAATAAAAATTGATCCCATTTACTTGCCTAATAATACACATTCATTAATGAATATTGTTCTAAATTTTCATAATCTTAAACCAAATTTTTAATGAGTTGCTCCACCTCTGGAATGATTTTCCTTTTTCGCTGCATGGATAATATTAATTAACCAATGGTAAATTAGTCATTTGCATTCAGTTCTAGGGTACGTTTACACAACAACAATGTACTAAAAACTTTGCATTTTTGAAAAGTTTCACATACAGATCCCAATGTTGTCCAAACAATCCCGTTCACGCGTATCCAAAGAAAACGACTAGAAATGCTGTAATATTCATGCCAGGCCAGTAGTTGGCGATGTCACTTTGTAAAAAAAAACTGCGCCTACAGACTAAACATGTAAAACACATGCGCATGACGTAAATGTTTTCACAAATTTGTGTGACGGTATCGTTTTCAAAAACTTTCACTTGTATTCAAAAGTTTGCGTTTTCAGTCCCCAAAAACGTCATTGTTGTGTAAATGAATGACTAAAACGCATAACAAGTTTTACATTTTTAGTTGAACGGTGTTGTAAACAACCCCCAGATTCATTCTGGTATGAAAAGCCCACCTTTCAGCATCCAATAAATTCTCAAAGGATAAAATGGATATAGACTTTGTATACGAGACTTACAAGGTCTGATAACATATTTAAACATATTCAAAAGTAATTTAATTCAGTGTCTATGTCATCATGAGCTGCTTCTGAAGCAACCTAAAGTTAAATATATAAAAAAATGTAATTACTAGCAATCAATTCAATTATGGGTGCTTCTTAAAACGAAGGCTACATATCTCAGCTGTCACGTCATCAAACGTCGCTGAAGGCCATCTCCATCGAAAGGATCCTTAAAAGGCAGACTTCGTTCAGCTGAATTTGAAGGGATAGGATGGGATGTATCCTTCGCTACCTTCAATCCTTTGTTCACATTCCAATTCACAAAAATAAACTGAAGGAAAACGAGTCTGTATTGAGCTTTATTTTTCCAAAATTAAGTTTTATTAGTATTTTCGTGACGTAGGCATGCACACTTACTAGACCGACTCATTCTAGCATTTAATTCTGAGGAGGACACGAGCCCTCAAGCCTCTAAAGGACTGGACTATAAAGGACACAGCCTCGGTAGGATGCAGCCTTCTATTGAGAAGCATCTAACATTTCAATATGTAAATAAAATAGCTTAGTTTCAGACAAGCAGGGAACAAAAAGAGGCAGGAGCTGCCAAACACATCACATTGGATGTTGTCCACTGGTGACATCTTTATTGATGTTAATGAGCCATTTAGTTTTGTCCGGAACTGTTCCAGCTCTGGCAGCAGCACCCTGCCAATGGAAAGTGCTGTAAAGTAGTGCTTCAGTAGCTCCTAACGTGACATTTACTTCCATGGATCTCAAGCTACCAAAAAGAGAAATGATCATATGACCTGGACTCTCATATCCCCTTTTGGAAAGAGGAAGAGGTTCAGTTCTGCCTGAAGATCTACCACTTAACAAGCTTCAGTTCTAAATCTACAAGCAAAGATTAATTCATATTTCATAACAAAGCAATTAAATGAAAAGGCCAAAACTGAAGTGAAGTTAGGTTGACTGTGAAGTCCAGCAGTATCTCTGGCCTCTGAACAGATGCTGTAGTAGATCAACAGCAACACACAACACACACACACACACACACACACACACACAATCTAAAGCACTGTCTGCCAGCACAACAACCTACTTCTTTCTTCTCCTCAGTTCCACTGGAGCTACTGAAACTTTTCAGTTCTTCTACAGCTAGAAACCAACTTCAATAGAATTTAGTCAGAGCAGACAGCATAATTCATTTGACAATTTGTTGTACGGTCTTAAGAGCCTTAAGGTCTCATTTTAAAGTTTTTTGGAGCTTTTGCCCACTGGAAATCTGTGTAAATATTTTGTTGAGTCTCCATGTGTTCAGCTGAACACAATCAGAGTTATATTAAATAATATCCTGGCTCTTCCCAGCTTTGTAATGGCATAGTGCCCGAGTTTTTGAAGCTCCAAAAGTGCATCCATCCATCATAAAAGTAATCCATATGACATCAGTGGGTTAATAAAGGCTTTCTGAAAAGAAGCGATGGGTTTTTGTAAGAAAAATATACCTATTTAAAACTTTATAATCACTGGCTTCCAGCAACGGGAAGACTCGAATTCTAGCGGAAGATTGACCTCGACATATGATGAACCTCCTCTTCTCTTTTATTGAAATATTAAAAACTTCTCATTTTCGTGACCAGCATTTTCTTCTATCTTCTGTGCTTCCACATTTGTCAATTGACCCTTCACCAGGAGTTTGATTGACAAGCGATCTAACCAATCATAATGCCGAATCCGCCATTTTGGTCAGGAGTTAGAAGATTAACCTCAGTGGACTTGAACTTGAAAAATGGTGTGTACTGACGTCTTTCCGCGTTTGAAACAACATTCCTTCTGATGTTCATTCATGTTTATTTGATAAATTAACTAGTAGGAAGAGATGATCGGTTCAAGAGCCGCTTGAGCTGAGGCGCTACAGCAATCTGTCACGACACATTAAAGAACCACAAAACGGTTTTTATTGTTTGAATTTCTTAAAAAAAATTACACAATTTGAAAGCTGGGACTTTGTTTAACATCATAAGTAACCTGCTCTGTCTTGTCTGTCGACGTGCTGTCAGTGGCTTGTCGGACAAAGCAACATTAACTAAGGGGGCAGGTCTTTGCGAAGGGTCAATTCCCACCTAAGCTTACGCTACGCCTACGTCCTACTTCGGGTCAGAGGTCACTCTTCTGCCGGAACTCGACTCTCTCATGAACGTGTGTATGGCCGTTAGCGGAAGCTTGCGATTATAATTTATAAAGTTTTAAATATAGCTATTTTTCTAACAAAAACCCATTGCTTCACTTCAGAAAGCCTTTGTTAACCCACTGGAGCTGTTTGGATTACTTTCATGATGGATTGATGGAGCTACAAAATCTCAAGCCCCATTCACTCCCATTATTAAGCTTGGAAGAGCCAGGATATTTATTAATATAACTGATTGTGTTTGGCTGAAAGAAGATAGTCATATACACCTAGGATGGCTTGAGGGTGAGTAAATTATGGGATATTTTTGGATTAACTATTTCTTTAATGCCATAATTTCAGGATAACTTGCCATAAGCTTGCAATATCTACTTTTATACTGCTATATCCCCAGTAACCAGCATGCAGGTTTCATGAGTATAATATATTTCTCTGGTAACTCAGCTGGATAAAGTTTGTAAGGCTTTGAAGCACAGAAAATCCCTGGTTTAATAACATATCCTGAAAGTGATCCAACTAACCTATGCTTAAATAACAGGACTGAGGGTTTAAAAAAAACAAAAAAGAATAAAGTGAAATTCAGTTAACAGAGTAGATTACAGCATTATTATTTATGAACAAAACATGAAATAAAAATGTACAGTTCACAGCATAAATGAGTACACCCCCTCTGAACCAATACAAAAGATGTATTTTCTTTACGATCACTAATACAATTCATGGAAAGATGGCAAAACTAAAATGTATTAAACATAATAAAAACTGAGAGATATGTCATTAATAGCCATAAAATTAGTAAATTAGCCAATTTTGTTTAAATTAAGGATTGCAGAAATGAGTATACACCCTAGATTTAATTCAACAAATCGTTAGCCTCATAGCATAATTGCCTAAGTCGTTTTTTGGCCAAATTGTGATATCTGCCTTTGAAATATGATCTGGGCAATTATGCTATGAGGCTAACGAAATGTATAATATTCTAGTACTTAGTATGCCCTCCATAATTTTGAATATACTGCTCTGACCCTTCTTGGCACGAACAAAGTTCATGACAAACTGTCTCATGACAAACTTGTCACATCTGTCCTGTTTAACTCCTGGATGATGACCTCTTTAAATGCCTTGATCTTTAATGGGGAGCGTTGCTCAACTCGTCTCTACAGAATCCCTCACAGGCACTCAAGAGTGTTAAGATTGACTGCAATACATGTCCACAGAAGGGTTTTCATCTTGGGAGAATGCATATCCTCATTGTCATGTTGAAAAAATGCCCAACAATGCAGGGAATGAGGAAAGGGTAACATCTTCTGTTTCAAGTTTGTGTATTAAATTACACAGTGGTGTGGGAATTTATGACAGCATTGATAAAGCACAACTCCCTCACACCTTCAGCACCAATACATCCATATATAAGAGCTTTACTACCACTGAACTTTACTGTGGGAACCAGCCATTTCTCACTGTACTCCTCCTCTAGCAACACTATAACATTTTGGATGCTGTTAGATCCAAAATGATTGATTTGGTCTCATGAGACCGGAGTATTGATTCCCAGAATCTATATTTTGTAAATATGGGCTTTGGAAATGGCTAACTGACTTTATTGTGCCTTGGCCACAGTAGGTAATTCCAGTGAGAACAACAACCATGCATGTCATTTCTGCAGACTGCATCTTACTCTGTGAGATAAACGGTCACTCTTTTCATAGCTTTTGCTGGCTCTCAGACACTTCGCTTGGTTTTTTTCCTGCTCTTTGTCTAGCAAAAAAATCCCTCATCACTAAACGAAAGCTTAAAATGAAGGCCTGATTATTTCAGGGGCCTTGTCACAAGTCCATTTTTTTCAATTTCTGTGTTACTTTTGCTATATTTTCACACTTAAAACAATGATTTGGTAATCCTCTTGTAGCACTGTTCTCTTTTGTGCTAAGAAATAAGTCTCCTGACAGTTCTCTCCCAAGTGCTTCCATTGTTGTCAGCATTAAGTCTGAGAATGATTCAGTGGGCTATATAACACTTTTAATTCTCAAAAAAAATTACTTCTCTTCAAATGTTTTGGTTCAAAATACTTACCAGTTGATCAAACATTGCCTTAAACTTACACCAGAACATTTTTATTTCATTGTATTTAGTAACTTTTAGGAAATGTTGCTACACAACATTTTATCACCTTGATAAGAAAATCTTATTTTGACATGCTTCTTTGGTAATTGATTAAGCAGACTTGCTGGAACATTATATCTCTAAAGAACCCTAACAAGTCTTCCAAGTAATTGAGTAATTGCTGACTTTCAGAAGTTTCAGAGGGGGTGTACTCATTTATGCTGTGCACTGTATATATAAGTTAACAAATCTAGAATAATAATACAAAAAAGTTCACTATTAGTTAAATGCATTAACTAATGTTAAAGGAACACTCCACTTTTTTTGAAAATATCAAAACACTTTGGTCATTTTTGAGCGAGATGCTAACAGTCTAATTAGATTCAATGAACTATGCTAAGCTATGCTAAAAGTGTTACCGCCAGACCCGGAGATCGGCTGAATGGATTCGAAAATGGTAAAACTCAACTGCTTAACTCTAGAGGAGTTGGAAAATGAGCCTATTTTCAAAAAAAGTGGAGTGTTCCTTTAACAAACTGAATATTACAGTAAAGTAAAAAGATAACACTTTAACAGACGTGTAAACCAGAGGATGTTCACAGAAGCAGAAGTGAAGAGCCGTGCAAAACGCAAAACATTAACAGTGTGTCGCACAGAGAATGAAATATTTAAAAGGGACAAAACATCAAAGAAAGACGACAGGGAGAGGGAGAGGGAGAGGGAGAGAGAGAGAGTGAAGCACAAAGACCATCACCATAATCAAACATGATGAAGGAAAAGATGTTCTGGAAAAGCTCTAAAATGTCTTTCTTGAGAGAAATTTAGCTTAGTTGAGTGAGGTGAACATAAATATCCATATGACTCACTCAGAATAAGAGCGAGTCACTCTAAAGTGTTTTTGTTTGTGATCTTTGATGATAAATCTGTACATGACTTGAGTAATCACTCGAACTCTGACCCGGACAACAACACGACACTGAAATATGAGAGCAGCTTTCCTGCAGAAAGCACCTAACATCCAAAAATTCATCACATCCCTTTTGCTGTGTTGTTAATAGGACGGAAAAGACCACAGGGACAGTCAATGAAATTAGCCAAAACGTACTTTCAAGAGCAATATTATAAATATATAATCAGTACATTTCTGAGTGATGCCATTTTCAACAGGTGTTAGCTATGAGGGAATTGTATTGTGATTTCACCAAACATAACAAAGTAGGAAATATAAACCTTGACATGCCAACTGATGATAGATAGATAGATAGATAGATAGATAGATAGATAGATAGATAGATAGATAGATAGATAGATAGATAGATAGATAGATAGATAGATAGATATCGAATAGAACGCTGGAGTGAGAAGACAGCACTATGACATCACAGGCTGGAGATAGCGGCGGCGCGCCTCGTGAATTATGATGTCATAAAGGAGCACCAGCTGAAACAATAGCTGATGACCGCGGCCTGTTTTCGCGTTTGACCGTCATGATAAAATCAAGTTATATTGACGCGTCAGTAGCGTTAATGAAGGGCAGAGAGGCTGTGAGTGTTTACGGCTGAATGTACTGACCCAGTCCGCTAAGGTCCTGCTTGACGTTCAGGCGGTTCCGCTCGTCAGCGATGGCCTTCAGCATGTGCTGCAGGGACTGGTCCGGTTCGGCGGGATCATCGCTCTGACCCGATAGAGCTGCCATGATGCGCGCGGTTGTCATGACACGATCTCGCCGCTCATCTCACGGCAACATCACAGACCGCTGTACATGACACAAGCCGAGCACAACAACACGAGCGCCCTGCACTTCCGTCAGCTGCGACGCGTCGCGTGACTCGCGTCGGGAACACCCCATGCTCTTGCCTTGACGTCATGCCGTAGGCGTCCCTTATTATAAAGGGGGCATGCCACTTCTACTAAAATCACTGATAAACTAGTAATAAAAGTGTGACAGATTCTAGGAACAATATGAGCATTTTTGGATGATTCTTTTGAATTCTTTGCTTTTCATCTGCTTATCACCGTTTTATGTATATGTTTTTCCTCTTGTTTGTAAAAAATTCTGTTGATGCTCTTTAATGTTCTCCTGAAGGTGTTGTAGAGTATAATTTCGGTTTCTTTAATTTAATTTTTTAACAACACGGTCTTGTGGAGAGTCACATGTATAGCAGCCTATAAAAAAACATATGTTGTTATTGGCTAAACTTCAAATTCATAATGAACATTTTCACAATTTAAACATGCAATATCTTTCATATTTTTATTTAGATATGTATTTTTCTCTGAGCTTCCCTCTTGTGTCTGAATCTCGCATTGCATTAGTAGTTTGCTGGATATATTGAGTGCGTTTGGTATACAGACTTAAAGGGTTAGTTCACCCAAAAATGTTTAAAACAGTTTATGTGACTACAGTGGGTCAAACTTAATGTTATGAAGCGACGAGAATACTTTTTGTGTGCCAAAAAAAGAAAATAACTTTATTCAACAATATCTAGTGATGGGCGATTTCAAAACACTGCTTCATGAAGCTTTTGTTTCGAAACAGTGGTTCAGAGTGTGAATCAAAGTCACGTGAACCACTGAAATTTCGAAATGTTTCAAAACACTTATGACATAAAGAAGCCACACTCCGAAACAGTGATTCGAAACAAAAGATTCTTAAAGCTTCAAGATTTTAAATTTGTAAAGGGTTTGTTCACCCCAAAATGAAAATTCTGTCATTAATTGACCCTTTGCAAAGACCCGCCCCCCTTAGTTTCTGTTGCTTTGTCCGACAAGCCATGGCTCTGTCACGCCACACACCATGAAAAATAGCTACATCGCGGAGCAAAGAGGACACTGACAACACGTCGACAGACAAGACAGAGCAGGTTATGTATGATATTAAACAAAGTCCCAGCTTTCAAATTGTGTAATTTTTTTAAGAAATTCGAACAATAAAAACCGTTCTGTGGCTCTTTAATGTGTCGTGACAGATCGCTGTAGCGCCTCAGCTCAAGCGGCTCGTGAACCGATCATCTCTTCCTACTAGTTAATTTATAGCATCAAATAAACATGAATGAACATCAGAAGGAATGTTGTTTCAATCGCGGAAAGACGTCAGTACACACCATTTTTCAAGTTCAAGTCCACAGAGGTTAATCTTCTAACTCCTGACTGCTTTGTCGGACAAAATGGCGGATTCGATGTTATGATTGGTTAGATCGCTTGTCAATCAAACTCCCGGCGAAGGGTCAATTACTCACCCATATATCGTTCCACACTTGTAAGACCTTCATTCATCTTCAGAACACAAATTAAGATATTTTTTACGAAATCCCAGAGGTTACTCGTCCATAGACAGCATCACACACATGTGTCGTGCTGCTCACATGATCAGCTTCGGCCAATACCGAGCCGGCATTTGGACGTAAACACAGAAGTCTTCACTGTGCTTACTGCGTAAGGATAATGACAGGGAAGAGAAGGGATTATTGAATAAAGTTGTTTTTGTTTTTGCGCACAAAAAGTATTCTTGTCACTTCATGAAATTAAGGTTGAGCCACTGCAGTTACGTCAAATGCTTTAATGATGTTTTTAGTACCTTTCTGGACCTTGAAATTGTCGGTTAAATTGCTGTCTATTGACGAGTCATATCTCGGATTTCATCAAAAATATCCGAAGATGAACGAAGGTCTTACGGGTGTGGAACGACATGAGGGCGATTAATTAATGACAGAAATTTCATTTTTATTTATCTTTAATAAATAATATGAATACATAAAAATGACTAATTACTAACTACTAATAATAAAAGTAATAATTAGTCAACATTATTGAAATAATTATGTTTATTATGATAAAGAGGAATCGGTTCCTTTGTCTCACATACTAAAAGCTTTTATTGTTGTTGAATCATTTAAACCACATTGTCCTCTTTCATTATCACATGACAATTGCATTTAGTTATTATATATTAATTATATTTGAATGCACAGGCTGTTCTATTAAATTCAGTCTCTAACATGTTCTCTCTAAAGCGCATTAGAATTGTTTATAATATTCCTTCAAAAGCAGACTTCTATTTTTGTTTAAAAATGATTACCATGCTGATATTTAATACAACCTCCAAAAGGCAAAATGACAGCTGTCTCGATTTAATATATATTTAATATACAGCTGTCTCGGTTTTTTTTATATATATAAATTGATGACACATTAATTCAGAGAATGACATTTTAAATTCTTTTATGTAGTTAGGAGGAGATTCATGAAGATAATGCAATGAGCGTATGAAATACTCAAATGGTGAAACATTGTTTCATACTGTATGTAACAGTAAAATAAGCAGGACAAGACAACATGATGTGATTTTATTCAGAAGCAGTTTTATCAGTGTTATCCTGGACATGTGGCTGTTTATATTCATATTAAACACACACATCAATCAGCTAGTGTGCACATACAGCTCAGCACATCAGTACTCACGTACAACCTCAGAAAATACTGAAAAATAATGACAGCTCCAAAGCAAATATATCAATGAGCGATCAGAACATCAGTAGTAACACTACAACCTATGAAACAAGTATATCCACAGAAGGATATGGACGTAAGGCTTCCACATCAGAACATTTCAGCACTTTAGTCAGTACAGTGACGTGGACGGTTTCCAAATGAATGCAAAATAAACTGGATGGGTGGAACCTAGTATCCTTCATAAGATTTTAAACGTGTGCTGTCCATTAATACCTTCATTACATACAGGAGACTGGGGCTAGTTGTCACCAACAAGTTATGTAATCAGATTACTTTTTCAAGTAACTAGTAAACATTACTTTTAAATTTACAACAAAGTAAAGTATGTACAAGTAACACAAGTTACTTTGTATTGACTGACTCCTTTCCTGTCCCCATGTTGAGAGAAATCGGTGCAAAGGCGTTATGTTTACTCACTTTCACAAAAACAGACTCGGTATTCCTAAAAATGAATAAAAACAGTGAAATGCAAACTCATTATATTACGCAAACCTGCAGTAAATAAATATGTTAACACAAATATACTTTATGTATTTAATCTCACTTTATTAAACAATGTCTTTGCTGCTGACCTTCAATGATCGAATTCAACCATACTAATAAGCAAAAATGACTTTAGATAAACACCACATTCGTTTAATTTTTTTTTTGTTTTTATTGCTGAAGTAAGTGTGTTGACCTTTCTTCTCCTGTGTCCTATTCTTCTGCGATCCAGAATGGCAGCACAGCTGAAAGGTTTGTTTGAGCAGCGCCCTCTACTGCCCTTTACATTTGCCAAAAATAGAACTTTTTTTTTGTTATTAAAAAACAAACAAACAAACAAACAAGCCCTGCCCAGCTGAGAAAAAAAGTAACGCAAAAGCAGCGTAACATTACATAAACGGTAACTAAGTAACGCAATTACTTTCTCAGGTAAGTAACGTAATGCAATTAGTTACTTTTTTAAGGGAGTAACACAATATTGTAACATGTTACTTTTAAAAGTAACTTTCCCCAACACTGGTTGTCACATACTGAAGTCACAAGAACTGAAAAGAAAAAAAAAAAAAAGTTTAAAATGCTCTAAAGTCCAATGTAAATTATTGGCCAACCAAAATTTACCACTGAATTTTTGTAATACACATTGAACAAATGATCTTAAAGGGTTAGTTCACCTAAAAATGAAAATTCGGTCATTAATTACTCATCCTCATGTCGTTCCACACCTGTAAGATCTTCGGAACACAATTTAAGCTATTTTTGATCAAATCTGATGACTCAGTAAGGCCTGCATTGCCAGCAATAACAGCTACTAAAAACATATTTAAAACAGTTCATGTGACTACAGTGGTTCAACTTTAATATTATAAAGCGACTTGAATACTTTTTACGCACCAAAAATAACAAAATAGCGACTTTATTCAACAATATCTAGTAATGGGCGATTTCAAAACACTGCTTCATGAAGCTTCGAAGCTTTACGAATCTTGTTTCGAATCAGTGGTTCAGAGCGTGTATCAAACTGCCAAAATCACATGATTTCAGTAAATGAGGCTTCGTTATGTGATAAGCGTTTCGAAATTTCAGTTATTCACCACTGGGGGGCGTGACTTTGGCAATTTGATACGCGCTCCGAACCACTGATTCGAAACAAAAGATTCGTAAAGCTTCGAAGCTTCATGAAGCAGTGTTTTGAAATCGCCCATCACTAGATATTGTTGAATAAAGTCATTATTTTGGGGTTTTTTGACAAAAAGTATTCTCATCGCTTTATAATATTAAGGTTGAACCACTGTAGTCACATGAACTGTTTTTAGTAGCTTTCTGGGCATTAAAAAAAGGGTGTTATTGCTCACAATGCAGGCCTCACTGAGCCATCGGATTTTATCAAATATATTTTCATTTTTGTTCCAAAGATGAACAAAGGACTTATGGATGTGGAACGACATGAGGGTGAGTAATTAATGACAATTTTTTTTTATTTTTGGGTGAACTAACCCTTTAATAAAAGCAATATGACATACATTTTACATTTTCAGCTTTTTTAAATGCTTTACAGTTTTTTTTTTGTTTGTTTTTTGAAAAGGCATTAAACAGCCTATAATATTTGCATTGTATGCAAATTCTCATTATGACATATTTCTCTATACATTGTGACAACATGCCCCTGTATTAGACTATGTATCTTTTTTTCACGGACAATACCAGTGAAACAAAAATCTCAATAGCTTTCTTCAACACTTTATGGTTTGTTTCTATACAGAAACTGACTTTCAAAAATAAACCCACCCTGAGAAATATTCACTAAAGTAAAAAATAAAAATGTCACAACTAGCCCAGGTCTGCTCTAATGGACCAGTCTTGAATATAAGCAGCACACATTCATCACATTCATGTTGTTTTCACAGATTCTTTGTATCTGCTCATATTAGTCCCAAAGCATCTATGTAAACACAAACTCATCTTCCAAAATTTGTCACAATGCAACGCAAGTGCGAGTGCGTTCTCAGCTTTGCCACAAGGGGCTCTACAGGACAATAGCATCCAATTAAGTAACATGAAATAAAGCAGCAGTCCTGTGGATGATCTCGCAGGCATACTGTAACACACGGCACAGACTGTAGCCGATTAAAAGCACTTCATTGATACAGCAGTAAACACAGTTATGCTGCCGAGAAGTCGGTTGAAGAACGCATCAAGTTCTAATTATACAAACATCTTGAAAATATCTGATTCACAAAAACTCACAATCATATAGGTGGTAAACTGCTGAATGTCAGTATAACATCAGACAAGAGACATTTTAGAGACGTATGGCAGATGAAAACTACACCGAGGTCTTGTCGACGATGAGATTGTGTGCTGTCAGGGTGGCAAAAAAGGCAAAATATCAGCTGATAATTCTGTGTGAACACGAGCCTGAGTCAGACATGTTGTTTGCTGATAGTCTGAATAGAGAATAACCACCACACACTCATGACACCTTCACTTCCGCAGCAGCATCAACTACACTATCTTTTACAAATAATGAAGAAAATAATTAAGTCTGTTAATTAAGCCTGCAATCAAGTGCATAAGTCTGTTAGTGTGGTATGACGCCCTCTGATGGAGAATGACAGTCAGTAACATTTAAATAACCATCCCTAATGTGTCAATGAAGAGTTCACTTTGGCCTCTCGTTACGTATTATTGCCAGTCCGATAAATGAAGATCCCTGTTTATTACACTGTTCACATCTGCAGAGAGAATGAACATTTCCAACCACTTCAAAACACACAACAACTGTGTCAACACTGAGACTGAAACCTTGAATCAAGAGAGAAAACAGATTGTTAGGCTACGTTCACACTGCAGGTAAATGTGGCCCAAATCTGATTTTGTTTTGCCCACATATGACTCGTATCTGTTTTCCCCATGAAGGTGTGAATAGTACAAACCACATGGAATCTGATCTTGTCAATTCCGATTTGTGCCACTTCCATTTGTGGTACTAAATCCGATACAGGTCAGATGTTTTGTAATGCGACCGCAGTGTGAACAGTCATATCGGAATTCATGCGATTTTTATGTCACTCGATATCAACATTAATCACGATTCTGCGCTCATGGGAGTCTATTCAAAGATTTTACATACAAAGTCAGTAGAAGGGCAGTGATGTGTCAGAACTTGTAAGTAATAAACGTGTAATCGCTTACTTTAATGCCCTCCATGTTTACTTCAGTATGTGTGTTGCCAAATCTGCGATTTTCCCGCAGAATTGGGTTACTTTTTCACTGTTCCTGTTTTTTTTTTTTGCAACTCTGTGGGTTGAAGCGACCGCATTAACGCGATATTTAACCCCCACAACGCGTTTTTTACCGGAACACAGTAGATTTGAACTAGTTTTGAGAAGCAATTGAGTGGATTTTGTGGTAAAAAAAAAAAAGAGCTGGGGGCTCGTCCGGGATACTCCCAAGAAAGAAGGAACTGAGAAGTCATTTTCCAGCTGTCTTTTGCACATGCAGGTCAGTTCAGAACCATGATCTGATCAAACTGGAAATCTGATATTGGCCACATTTAAAACAACAATGTGCTATACAAAAAAAATCAGATCTGAGCAAAAATCGGAAGGCCCACAGTGTGAACGTAGCCTTAGAGAAATTGTTGATATAAAGAGAGATATAATTAGACAGATATAAAGAGATACTGACAGATTGTTAAACAAACTGTTATAGAGAGATACAGAGAGAGTTTTAGACATGCAGATGATATAAAGAGAGACAATCAGACGGAGAGAGGCAGACAAACAAATATAGAGATATAGACAAATATAGACATTGTTAAACCAATATAGACAGAGAGAGAGATATAGACAGACTGTTAAATAAACAGACATTGTTAAACAGACAAGATATAGACAGAGATGTAGACAGATTGTTAGGAAAATTATATATAGAGAGACAGACAGATATAAAGAGATACAGACAAATTGTTAGAGAGAGAAAGATATAAACAGATTGTTAAATAGATTGTCACACAGACTAAAATCAGCATAGTTAGGCAGAAAGATAAACAGTTTGTTAAAGAGATAAAGAAATTATTAGACAGAGGCACAGACAGAAGGATCGATTGTAGAGAAGAAAAGAAAGAGATAGAGGCAGACAACTAGACAGGAATACATAAGGTTGATAGGTAAACAAACCAACAGATAGACTTTCAGAAAGACAGACAAAAAGACTGACAGGCAGAATGAGAGAGAGAGAGATTCAAGGTTTTAATCTGAAGTGCATCAGTGTTGTTGTCCATTTTTAATAAGAAACAAAAGACATCGTTTTTTTTTTTCTAGAAGTTTCCATTGGTAGAATCTGCTCGCCTTCTCACAAAAGTGACTTCGAATCAAGAGTTTAATTCTCGGCACCGGTGTCAAACACCACTGATAAACGTCTCATCAGATCCCTGAATGAATGGATGATCACGAGCCGTGCCTCCTAATGACCCTGCTTTCTCAGTTCCACTGAACACATCCATAAAGGTGCTGTCAGACAGCGCTCCTGGATCAGCTCATGGCAGTTATCTTATCGCTTCCTTGGACAAAGTGCTCGGCTAGCTGTTGTTATCCACTGTCATGTATTTGAGCGCGGCGAAACCGTAGCGCCGGGACATGTTCTGCTGAAACTCTTCCTTCAGTGTCTTCAGACAAGCACGGTACTGTTTGTTTGAGCGAAACTTGGTGATGTCAAAACTGGGCGCGTGTGGCATGTGGATCATGTAGGCGTTGGGCAGAACCACAAACTCGTACTCCTGAAAATACACAACAAACAAAAAACATTACATGCTGAAAGATCAGTTTATTCCCAGAAAATAAGATTACAGTTATGATTTCAATCAGGATTTGTTCAGGACTGTTGCTTTACTTTTTTATTTTTATGTTTTAAGATTTCATTTCAACCAATTCAGTGGTTGATGGAATAGTTGCATTCATTCAAACTGATAACTCAAAAAGTTCACGACCAGTCCACTAAAAAAAACAAACAAACAAACAAACAAACAAAAAAAACAGTTCATAGGAGTTAGGGCCGGATTGGGACTCATTTTCATCCCTGCAGTTTCATGCCTTAGACCGGCACACTTTAATTCACGACTGACTATATTCAAATAATGTAATTAAAACCTCAGTATATAAGTCTGCAATAGTGCACTGTTCTCTACAGCCTTGTAATTAATTGTATTTTTCAAAAATATCTTCACATACCCATGATAGTACAAATGATGCTAAAATTTGATATTGAGTCATTTTTATAGTTATAATAATGATTTTATAATGTGAACCATTGATTAATTCTCTAGCCATCTAGTGGCTGTAGTTAAAAATTCATGTTATTTTAATTTTAATTTAATTAAGTGTTTGCTTTCCAGTAGATGGCAGTAATCGTCCACTAAACCCAGGCACATTTTTCATGTCTATCACTATGAATGAAATTTAGAAATGTAGATCTTTATTAAAGTGGATTTTACATAAAATTGCTATTTTATATAAATGTATATACTTAAATTATTACAAATTAAGGCAAATAAATAACACAAAATACCATAAATCCTACAAAATTGCACATCTTTACAGTAAAATATTAAAGTAGGCGATTACGTTTGTTTAAAAAAAAGTTACATGTTACAAAATCACATTTTACTGTCTGGTTAAGCTAGTTGGACAGAAAAATTTATATTGTTGGCCAATGTGTAATAGCATAGCAAGCAACATAACATAAGTGATAGGCCATATATTTTATTATTTGCCTACTATTATTACGATATGACTAAGCTGCATACATGCCTTTATCTTTTGCATGTTTTCCCCTCTTCCTTTTTTTTTTTTATTTACGTTACTTAAAGGTGCCCTAGAACTTTTTTTTAAAAGATGTAATATAAGTCTAAGGTGTCCCCTGAATGTGTCTGTGAAGTTTCAGCTTTAAAATACCCCATAGATTTTTTTTTTATTCATTTTTTTAACTGCCTATTTTGGGGCATAATTAGAAATGAGCCGATTCAGGCTGCGGCCCCTTTAAATCCCGTGCTCCACGCCCCAAGAGCTCGCGCTTGCCTTAAACAACATAAACAAAGTTCACACAGCTAATATAACCCTCAAAATGGATCTTTACAAAGTGTTCGTCATGCAACATGTCTAATCGCGTAAGTACAGTGTTTATTTTGATGTTTACATTTGATTCTGAATGAATTTGAGGCTGTGCTCCGTGGCTAACGGCTAATGCTACACTGTTGGAGAGATTTATAAAGAATGAAGTTGTGTTTATGAATTATACAGACTGCAAGTGTTTAAAAATGAAAATAGCGACGGCTCTTGTCTCCGTGAATACAGTAAGAAACGATGGTAACCAAATAAACAGACCAGCCCACCGGGAATTCTCCCGGTGCTCCCGATTAGCCAATCCGGGCCTGATAGGAGTCATTTTTTCTTATTTCACTCAATTTCAAACTCACAACTCAAAACACTTATTTTGCTGTGGTGCTAAAGATTTAGTAGCATCACAGGCAACACTGAGAATTTTAGTACACAATTTTGTTTGCACCAATGGAAGAATTAAGATGTTCAAGAACCGTTTAAATGTGCAGTAAGCGATTTTCTGCAAGTGGCACAACACTCTTGTAGCCAATCAGCAGTAGGGGCGTGTCCACTTATAATGGGGGAAGAGAGGGAATAAGAGGGAGATTTGAAGAAAAACTGTAGAAAGAGATGTGGCTGAGAGACGTTACAAAAGAGAAAAAAATCAGGAATATCACTGGAAAAAGAAGGGTAATGATTAGGCAAGAGAGTGTATTACTGCCCTCCTCAGGTCAAAGTTTGAACTAAATTGTCATATACAAAATGCTAGTGCAAGTATATAACAATTAGTTCAAACTTTGACCTGTATAGGGCTATATACGGCAAAGAGCAGCGATACACTGTTATCGAACATCTGACGCCGCACACTGTGAGAGCGGCATTTAGACGAATATGTAAATACGTGTTGCACGCTTTCCTCGCAGTAACAAAATAAACAACAAAAATGAGAAAACAGCAAGCATTTTTTATAGAAAGCATAAGAAAAGCGTCTGATCATAACAACGTGTGTGTTAGCACGAGCTCTGCAAATTAGCACTCCAGTCACAGTTATTTATATGGCATTTTATTCGATAGATTCCTTAAAAGCAAGCAGCTTTACAGTATCAAAGACGAAAAACAGTGTATAATGGCATATTTGATGCGCACTCATTTCATTAGAAGCACAACTTCATTTTCTACTATAAAGCCTCATACTCACTGGAACGATTATCGAACGCACTTATCGCCAGCGTTTTTCGAGACGTTTTTCGTGTTCATACCCAGGTGATTTTCACCGAGTGTAAATTTACTCCCTGACAGTATATGGCATTTGTGCTGAACAGTAGTGCAAATAAAAATACTTATGATATTATTAAAATTAAAGAAGATAAAAATACAGATATAAAATGGCATGTATGGCATATACATGACATAAGGAGATGGCGAGTCAGAAACGGTAGTGCAAATAAGTCACAATGACGGTAGTGCAAATAAACATATGAAATAGACATTCTCAACTATATTTCTTGAATGTAAAAAAAAAAAAAAAACCCAACAAAAAAAGTAAAAATACAGAACTAAAATGGCATATAATACACATCTATCGGGCCTTAAAGCGGCTATCCAGTGTGTTCATGTTTTCACCCGCGGAGATCTTGCCTCTACAGGCTCAAACAGACGAAATGAGTCAGAGAAGAGTTCCACGTGAAAGAAGGCGGAGCCTCGGCGCACACCTCCTATTACGTTATCGTCACGGACCAATGGTTGTACGAAGATGTTTTGCAGCTGGAGCCAACCTTTCCTGAGAGTTTGCTTTGGCAAGCCTTTTCGAACTCCCAAAACGAACTTCGTTTTAGCCTGATTTTGTTAGAAATTACATCACATCAGTTCGTTCTTCGATTTTGTTTGAAGTATATCGGGGCCTTTAGGATCCACAGTAATATTAGAAGAGCTTTCCAGCAATGGAGAGACCCAAGTACGAGGCCTGAAAACGGATGCCGAGGTTGCACTGTTTCTGCTCCATATGTGACATTGGTTTTGCTATATTTCACAGAAATGCTGTTTTTATAATGTTACAATGTTACTCTAGTAACAGGACATTTTGAGTGTCTTTGTTTGTCTGGAGCTGCTGTGCTGTTGGCGACTAACAATGAACTCTTGCTTGTATATGAAGCGTTTGGTTCAAAAATGCTATAAATCCATTTTGTACGGTGGCCCAGTAGTGCACAACACAACAAAATTAAAAAAGCAAACATAAGTTCACAACACAACAAAATCGAGCCACAACACAATGGAATCGAGCCACAACACAACGGAATAAAGCCACAACACAATGAAATAAAGCCACAACACAATGAAATCAAGCCACAACACAACGGAAATGCTCCCGACCACTAGGGGGCTCTCAGAGCTCAGTAAAGTTAGTTTTCCTTGCCACTGTTCTATAGAGTCGGCAGTAATATCAATACCACGATTAGTTTAAACAGTATGTAACCACCGTATATCGACAGGAAATATTCATTCAAAATCACCTACGTGCAAAATAGCTTCATATTTATACTTGTGAATGATTTGACGCGCTACCACGGCACATGATGAAGGGAACGTCTGCCAATCCCACCAAGTGGTTAAAACGTATAATTTGCATTCATTAAAATTACTTTTAACATTTTCAAATTCCAAAGCTTGTCTTACCAACAGGAACTAACAACCTTTGGAATTTGAACATGTCTGTTTTTAAATGTTAAAAGTAATGTTAATGAATACAAATTATACGTTTTAACCACTTGGTGGAATTGGTGGATGTTCCCTTTATCATGCACCGTGGTATTGCGTCAAATCATTCACAGGCATAAATATGAAGCTATTGTGAACGTAGTTGATTTTTAATTAATATTTCAAGCCGATATACAATGCTTACATACTTAAAACTAATCAAGGTATTGATATCTTTGTAAAACTGTCGACTTTACAGAACAGTGGCAAGGAATAGTAATATTACTGAGCTCTGAGAGCCCCCTAGTGGTCGGGAGCATTTCCGTTGTGTTGTGGCTTGTTTCCGTTGTGTTGTGGCTTGTTTCCGTTGTGTTGTGGCTTGTTTCCGTTGTGTTGTGGCTTTATTCCGTTGTGTTGTGGCTTTATTCCGTTGTGTTGTGGCTTTATTCCGTTGTGTTGTGGCTTGTTTCCGTTGCGTTGTGGACTTATGTTTGCTTTTTTAATTTCGTTGTGTTGTGCACTACTGGGCCACCGTAATTTTGATTAATTTGAGTAAAAAGGAATTTTCTTTACAAAGAAAGCGGCAAGATGAAAACCACTATTTTCTGTTTTAAACTTTCACATTGCATCTTTTGGTTATAAAAACATTAAAAATTCAAATCTAGATTTTGATTTTCAAAAGGTTTATTATAAAAACGGATTATTTTTCCTCCAAAATGCAATAAATCCATGACACGTTTTTTTTTATTTATTTATTTATTTTTTCAAAATGCAATTCATTCATTAATATAAAAGTTATTTTTCATATTGAAAATACACAACAAAGTAAGTTGATTCACATATATGACAGCCTCTGAACTTTGTCAATACTACTCTTATATACAGGCATTCGACTAAAAATACATTCAGTCGTCGCTCCCAAAATGAATTCAACACGTCACCTTGTTAACGTTATAAATTAATTATGTCTCCGTTTGTCATTACCGAATAAGGGTTTCTGGCGCCACCGCACGGTTAAAATAAACACATTTGCCGAGTACATTGGTATTAAAAACGGCTTTTAAAAACTGTTCATGATTCAGTTTTTTCTTCCCCACCGCAGAAACCACCACAGGTTCATCAATGCTGTCAAAATTAATTTTTCTGATTTTGTTGATCACAAAGTAGACAAGGAAAACTAGGATGCTGGGTGTATTCAGAGCGCCGCCATTACTGTTTACAGTGCGTGGAATGGTTTGGAAAGAAAGGGAGAAAACATGACGGATATCGGATTATTAATAAATGACTTTTCAATACCGACCAGATACAATACTGATTTTGGCAGAAAATCAAGTTTTTTTTTTAAATGGCGTTTCTCGCTTTTTGGAACCAAACTCTTCATATACTCTTGTGTACTGTATGTTCATTTTTTGTTTTTCCTTGTCATTCGTTTGCTGTCTTTGCTTTATTTTTGAAGCATTGTTTTGCTTCTCTTCTGCTAAGAGACATCCACTCCTGCATTACATACAGTATTTGTGCATTTTGGTGGTGGAGCAATGAAAGGAGGGGTGTGTTTGGTTGGGTTGATTTCAAATATCAACAGTGTTTCTCAGAAATCACTTATTGCACCTTCTAGTCAGAGACTAATATGAAAATTTTAATTGTATTAATGTGTTACCTGAGCATCCAGCTCCATGATGTGAGCTACTTTATTCCACCCAAACCCCACAAAGCGCCGGTCGTACTCGGGGCTTTCTCGTCTGACCATCACATACGGCTCAAAGTCGGCCTCCCACTGAACTCGGTACGGTGTTGTAGCGGTTCTCCATTTGGCAAAGTCTGTTGGAGCATGACCTTTTGTCCAGACATGATATCTGTGGACAAGAAAATGATTAGTAACTTTAATAAGTCATTGTAAACTGTCAAGAAATTACAAAAAATGAACTGAATCATTAAAGATTCAGTCACAAATCAGAAAAAAACTCATCTGTCATAAAATTAAACATTTCTAAAAACTTGTATTAAAAAAAGGTAGTGTTTTTACCTGAATGTGAACAGAGTGCCCATATCGAGCTGTGACAGGAGCTCTGCTTTAGATTTGGGAAAGGACAGCCGATAGCGCAGCGTTTCAAACGCTGGAACCACAAGAGCCTTTTTAGTGTTCGCCATATCAAGCTGAACAACTGATTTCCTAAGACAGAAACAAGATGGAACATTGTGGAACGGATTTCTTGTACAAATCACATTCACAAGCTGGGAACATTTTGCTGACACCAATGTAAAACATGCGTTAATATGTATTTCTCTTTCTCCCTAAAGTTTTCACCCTGTTATGCTATGACTTTTTTCCCTTATAATTTTTTTAAAAAGTGACATCAAAAATGTTTTTGAGCACATGGTTTAATCTAGGGCAAATTTCTCTTATAGACTTCATCAGTATTTCTTAACAATTGTTCAACACTGTTATTGGGATTTTTTTTTATAAAAGAAGTGCAAGAATGTTGAGAGTATAAAATGTGGTGATACAAATCTATGCACAAGTCCGAAGCAAGATGCAATCCATATCAACACATATAATTGCAAAGACGTCTCAGTCTGACTGGTAACGTTAAATGAATTTTTGACTGATTCGTTACAAAAGTGTGCATCAAATATGCTAAACACAAAGGCACAAACGCATGCACGACACACTAGAAGAGACCTCATTGGTTCTCTTGCATCACACACACATTTGAGCTGCTTCTTTTCCTTTTAATGGCAGACCCACTTCAAAGTGCATACCGCCACCTACTGCATGACACATGCATTACAGCTGACATAAAGGATCGAGCTTAGGATAGTCGATACCGATCAATAAAAATAAAAAAAATTAAAACTAATCGGCCCCAATACCGATCCTTGAGATCAGCTCGGGTCATCCATACTTTTCACATTTCCGGGGTTCTCAGAAGCAGATGAGTAAACTTGTAAAGCAGTAGTGGGAGACAACATTTGCATTTTTTTGTATTTGCATTTGCACTAATAGCTTTCCAAAAGAGAAAAAAATATAGAGAAATTGATTACAGCAGTCAGACAAGAGAAAGAAGTAAATTTGCCATCACTCTCTCAGCCGTTGTATTAGAAACACCCTCGCAGTAGCGTTTTTTTATCATTTAATGACAGGTAATATAACACAAAGTATAGCATTATAAATGTGTATTTTTTTATGAAAATATTGAAAACTTTACTAGATTTGCAATTGATAACTGTGGAAACAACACAGTCTGTGAAATGGGTCCATTTACTCAAATTATAAGTATATGAATTTAAAATGTACTGTGACAGGATTGAATAAAGTAGCACATGGGCTTACTTTTAGGGGTTTTAATGATAAATAATGACACTGAGTAAGGCTGTAACCACATATTTAGGATTGTGGTTAGCAGTTGAGATGTATAGTTGAGAACCAAAATGGACCAACATTGTTTTACCATTCCATATTTAGGTTTTGTCTCACCTGAGGTACTCATAGAGTCCATACATGGGCAAGAAGTCAATATCCGACAGGAACATGTAGGGTGTGTTGACCTGCCCCATAGCAACATTACGCAGCAGGTTAACAGGGTAGAACTGGCCTTCTTTATAGACAATGTGGTATCCCACGTTACTCCTGCTCATCAGGACCTCGGAGCCTTGAGCGTATCGCAGGAACTGCTGGGCTTCGGCATCTGAGAGGTAGAGGGCCAGACTGATGGGGCCTTCCCAGTGCTTACAGATGGCCTCTAGCATCTGCAGTCTGGAACAAAGAAACACTCCAGTAGCATTTGATTTTGCTTAAATGGAAGCAAGAAAAAGGTTTTCACCCCTTCGGACCAATGAATTTTCATTAATTTTTCAGATGTTTCTAATGACGAGATTTAATAAAATCACTTAAATGGTGCACCAACTAAACAGCCTCCAATCTCTATTGATAGTTTTCAATATGTGACTGGTTCAGAGAGCTTGAGGGCAAAACACCCATAGAACTGCAGCACAGGCCTGTCAATTTTCCACAATTCTGACATATTCTCATAATTGACCCTTCGCTGGGAGTTTGATTGTCAAGCGATCTAACCAATCATAACGCCGAATCCGCCATTTTGTCCCGACAAAGCAGTCAGGAGTTAGAAGATTAACCTCGGTGGACTTGAACTTGAAAAATGGTGTGTACTGACATCTTTCCGCGTTTGAAACAACATTCCTTCTCATGTTCATTCATGTTTATTTGATGCTATAAATGAACTAGTAGGAAGAGATGATCGGTTCACGAGCCACTTGAGCTGAGGCACAACAGTGATCTGTCACGACACAAAACGGTTTTTATTGTTTGAATTTCTTTAAAAATAAATGACAATTTGAAAGTTGGGACTTTTTTTTAATATCATAAGTAACCTGCTCTGTCTTGTCTTTGCGAAGGGTGAATTGCGAGATTACTTCTCGCAATTCTGAGAAAAACTCAGAACTGTAAGATATAAAGTCACAAACAGTTTTTTTTATTTTTGATTCAGTGGTGGAAACAAGCTACTACTACATTAGTACTTAGTACAAACCTGGAAAAAATAACTGGCAGGCAATGGAGGAAAGCATTGTTTTGGCCTCCAGGTGGAGGTTCATATAAGAGTGACATTCAAAACTATGATTTGGCCAATAAGATGAAATTCTGATAGCTTGTAAATCAAAGAACAGCAGACTTACATACAACTTACTAGGGGTGTGACGAGATCTCGTGTCACGGGATCTCGCGAGACTAAAATGTGACGCGATTTTTCGTCGAGGCGCAAAGTAGTCTCGTGATATTGCCATGACAGAGTGGTTAGGATGATTAGGAAAGAATATGGCACCGCTACGTTTACATTATGCCTCCACTGTCCTTTTGCTTTGTATTTAAATAAAAAACATTTAATTCAGTTGGATAACGGTTGCCGCCGCATATTCACAGAGTACGTGTGATCGCTGAAAGTGAAAGTAAACGCGAGCGCGCATTCAAACGCGCTTTCAATACCCCGCATTTTGAAAGCGGCTCCCTGATGAATGCAAATCTCTCTCAGTATGAAAGCTATCTTAGGCTGGGCAGTGTAGTTGTAATCTTCTCTTAGCTCTGTATCAAAGAAAAATTTGTTCTTATTTGCACTTTAAATATTGGGATAAGTGCGATTATGGTTGCACTTATTGTAAAGTGTTACCATAAAAAATGAATAACAGTTTTCTCTTAATCTTAATAAGCACAAACAATAAAGTTTCATTTGTTAACATTAGTTAATGCACTGTAAACTATCATGAACTAACAATGAATGACTATTTTTATTAACTAATGTCATAAACAAAGATTAATAAATACTGTAGCAAATATATTGCTCATTGTTAGTTGATGTTGGTTAATTAATGTTAATAAATGAGACCTTATTGTAAAGTGTTAACATTTTCATTTATACTGTTTTATTTCTATGATAAGTTTGTGGAAAGGAGTTCAGTTAGGAGGTCAAAAGTTGTAGAAGCTCATAAATCATGTACAGTAAGGTCTGAAGAGACTGAAATCATACAGAAGAGAAGTCAGTCAGTTGAATTAGTGGCAAAACCTTTTACAGTACTTGAGTATTGTTGTCTTTTACTGCATATGATAATTCATACTCAGAAAGTAGAACTGAAATGACATTCATTACAAGATGATTAGTTAAAACATTTCAAATACACCTGCAGAATATTTTTTCTAGTCATGTATTTCGCCATTGAGGATTTCTTAAAAATAGTGTGTAAAAATCTTGTCTCGTCTCGTGAGATACCCGTCTCGTCACACCCCTACAACTTACATAAAATACATATAAATATCAGTCGTCACTCTATATCTCCCAATAATGTGTCCAAGTAAGACATATCCAAATGCTTAGTTTTATGATCAAAGCATTGCTTTTTTTATTGTCGGAGCAAATCAAATAAAGCAATGCAATAGAATGATGTTTGAGAGATGGGCAAATAAACGTTCCTCAAAAGCCTGATCCTCAAATTTTAACATGATTTTTCCAAAAAAATGATGAATAATGAAGTAAAGTTCCTTCAGGCCAGTAAATGTTCATCTAAAAATATTACAGATATTCTTATGCTTACTTTATAAGATTCAGGAAAGATTTGACAGTAAAAAGACACGTGTACCATGACCTGAAGGGGAACATTTTTAGAAATGCGTATAAAATAATGTTAATAATTAGTGGTTTGCATTACAACAAAATGCTAAGATGGGAAACAAACCACTGATACTAATGTTTTCTAAACGGAGCAGTCTTAGAGATTGTACTGGATATATTTCTCTTATTTTTGGGTGTATTTGATCTCACAGTGTTTACAAAGTACATCACAATAATCTTTGATAGTAAAAAAAAACTATTCATAAATGTTTTTAATTTTAGTAATTCACAAAATTTTAGAGTTAGGTACATTTTAATGCAGCATATTAACTTGAAAAAGTGTGGCAAGAGGCACCTTAAAAATAAATATCTGATATGTATGGGGCTCAAATATCCTGATCCTATACATTTACAGAGCACTCATATTTTTATTCATTTCTAGTCAAATAAATACTTTAGAACTGAGCATACCTAGAAAAATATGATTCACTATAGATTTTACAAACCTGATTATATTTTATTTCCAGGTTTTTTCCAAGACTATGGGAACCCTGAATATTTTAATATGTACAAGAAGATATATACACTAAAAGCCTAAATTGCTTAAAGGATAAGTCCTCTTTCAAATAAAATTTTCCTGGTAATTTACTCACCCCCATGTCATCCAAGATGTTCATGTCTTTCTTTCAGTCGAAAAGAAATTAAGGTTTTTGATGAAAACAGGATTATTCTCCTTATAGTGGACTTCAATGGCCTTCAAACGGTTGAAGGTCAAAATTACAGTTTCAGTGCAGCTTCAAAGGGCTTTAAACAATACCAGACGAGGAATAAGGGTCTTATCTAGAGAAAAAATACAACTGTATATGCTTTATAAACACAAATGATCGCCTTGTACGTGCTTCCGCTTTCCGTATTCTTCAAAAAGCTTATGCTGTATGTCCTACGCCTTCCCTATTCTACTTACGGAAAAAGCGGAACTGGTGCTGCGTTCGTTCCCAAAGTAGAATCCCTTTTAAAGCCCTTTGAAGCTGCACTGAAACTGTCATTTTGACCTTCAACCGTTTGGAGGCCATTGAAGTCCACTATAAGGAGAATAATCCTGCAATGTTTTCATCAAAAACCTTAATTTCTTTTCAACTGAAGAAAGAAAGACATGAACATCTTGGATGACATGGGGGTGAGTACATTTTATTTGAAAGTGGACTAATCCTTTAATGATTAGTAACAAAGAAAAACAGTAAAAGTTCTGTTTTACCTGACATGACATGACAAACTGAACAGACTGCACTTCTGTCCCTCAATGCCTCACTTTCATTCAAGTTCAACTAGATGTGGCATCTACTCTGACAGCCTTATTGCTCTTGAGTGCTATACTTGGCCGTCAAAGAGATCATGCCCTCCAAGACAACAACGAATTGCATCCGTCACTGTTGACAAGGATGATAACCCTCGGCCACTGGCACTGACTGATGAGCTGGCTGTCTGAAGTAGCCCGAACATGCCTGACTGACCAGAGCCATCCTTTATTACACTGATCACAAAAGCCATGAAGCTTTGACTCAAAACATTGTTAATTTCCAGCAGCAGTTTGCCAGTTAATGTCATCAGTGTGATGAATAATGACAAGGCATATAATTTTAATTGAGTTCAGGCCAAAGCGTGAATGCCATTGCGTATAATCAGGAGTAGAGTACAGGATACAGTGTGGTTCATTCAGCCAGAAAATCATTTCAGTGTTCATTTACAACATTAAAAGGGTTAGTTCACCCAAAAATGAAAATTCTGTCATTAATTACTCATGTCGTTCCACACCCATAAGACCTTCGTTCATCTGATGGCTCAGTGAGGTCTGCATTGCCAGCGAGACAATTAACACTTACAATGCCCAGAAAGCTACTAAAGATGTATTTAAAACAGTTCATGTGACTACAGTGGTTCAACCTTAATGTTATGAAGCGACAAGAATACAAAAGCACAAATCTTTTGTTTCGAATCAGTGGTTCGGAGCATGAAAGTCACGTGATTTCAGTAAACGAGGCTTTGTTACATCATAAGTGTTTAGAATTTTCAATGGTTCACTTGACTTTGGCAGTTTGATACGAAACAAAAAAAACAAAATAACGACTTTATTCAACAATATCTAGTGATGGCGATTTCAAAACACTGCTTCATGAAGCTTCGAAGCTTTACGAATCTTTTGTTTCGAATCAGTGGTTCGGAGCGCGTATCAAACTGCCAAAGTCACGTGAACCAATGAAATTTCGAAACACTTATGATGTAACGAAGCCTCGTTTACTGAAATCACATGACTTTCATGCTCCGAACCACTGATTCGAAACAAAAAAAGCTTCATGAAGCAGTGTTTTGAAATCGCCCATCACTAGATATTATGGAATAAAGTCGCTATTTTGTTTTTTTGGAACACAAAAAGTATTGTCATCACTTTATAATATTAAGGTTGAACCACTGTAGTCACATGAACTGTTTTAAATATGTCTTTAGTAGCTTTCTGGGCATCTGAAAGTATTAATTATCTTGCTGGCGATTGCTGGATTTTATCAAAAATATCTTAATTTGTGTTCTGAAGATGAACGAAGGTCTTACGAGTGTGGAACAACATGAGGGTGAGTAATTAATGACTTTTCATTTTTGGGTGAACTAACCCTTTAACACAACCACAGTTATATGTTTATTCAGTTCACAGAATAGACTCCTTTCTTTCGCAGCAAAAAACAAAAACAAAACGTAGGAGGATAAAATGGACCCCATAAAGTGACAGTGGAAACACGGCTATTGACAAAAGGCGAGCATGCTAGTGCATGCCAGGGCCAGTCGCAATTTCACTGTCACTTCAGGGGCTTCCTCGGGGCCAACAGCCAGGAGTTTTTGCCCCTTCAAATACCTTAGTTCAATGCAGGCAAACTGGGGCTTGAGAAGCGGTGGTGGAGAGGTGGAGTTTACCCGAGTCAGGAGACGGTCAACACTGCTGTTCATTTCCCATGTTATTATATCAGGCTACCAGCTAGCTTCAACATTTAAGACATTTAAAACAAGTTTCAGCTCAAAACTCACTTTCAGACACCAGCAAAGGTTTGAAATAACTTCCTTGCGATCCGATGGGGATCTGCTTCAGTCATGCTTATTTTGCGATTTAGCTAGTTTTCAGTCAAATGGTGGGGTTGTGCGACGTCATTCTATGGAGGCGTCTTAGGCTAACGCTGTGGGGCTACTGGCTCGACAGTGGAAACTCAACTTGATTTTTTTTTTCATGTTGTTAGCTCAGGCTCAAACTGACCCGACAGTGGAAAAGAGGTTATTCAGGACCTTTGATGGCTATTAAAGTAACCAATTAAGTCTTCAAAAATAACCAATTAAAACACCTAGAATATTTATTAGTAAGTCATGTCAGAATCATTACCAATCATTAAATCATTAGCAGTCATGTCTAAATATATATATATATATATGGAGCCGCTAAAGCAGTGATCGCCAACCCATCTAATTGTGATCGACTGGTAGATCTTTATCACTGTCCTAGTAGCTCCTGAAAATAACAGAAATACGAGTACAAAAATACATTACACTTCTACAGTCTTTGTACTGTATTTATTTTTCTGATATTTTCGGGAGCTACTGGGACAATGATAAAGATAAATAGCCCACATCGTGCCAGAGTCTGTAAACAGCCGTTATAATGAATGCATCTCTGAAGGGAACTGACTATCTTCAGAAAAGTTTCGGTGTAATGGCATTTTATTTTCCTCTTACCTTTGAATAAAGTAGCTATTTATAAGTGCAGTGCTGCTTTGTTTACAGCAGTAACCAAGGAAATGCTCTAATAATTGTTAATCAAAATAATTGTTTGATGCAGCCCAACTTTTACGATTTGAATAATGCACAAGTCTTAAAAGAATTAATATAAGTGCTTTAATAAAATTATAAGCTTCACATTTCTGCTTTAAAATTGAATAGAATTAACTTAAATTCTAAGTGTCTCACTGTAATCTGGTTTTTCTTTAAAGAAAACAAAGGACAAATGACTTCTTGTGGTAATCAACATTATGCCACAGATGCTGTCGATTGTGCTTTATTTGTATTGAACCAAAATATTTCTTGAAAAAGGTTCTTAATAAATAGCTTTGATCAATTTGATTTAACGTGCCCTATACTGGCATCATGTATGAAATATGAGATGAGGAGGTGTTGTAAAGTAGGCCTATGTTTTCTTACCTGTCCATAGAAAGCTGTGCCACCAGCGTCACGTCAGTGTTATCTAAGGTTGGTTCATACTCATAGTGCAGGAAATAGACGTGTGTGCGGTGCACAGTAAAGCGTTCCCGACGAAACTCATAACATGGGTCATCTTCATCCAGCTCGGATAGGGTCTTTTGGAGCTGCAGGAATATTAGGAAAACAGTTGTTATTCTTTCATGCTGCCTAAATAAAGAAATCACTGCAGACATCTGCAACTTTAAAAGCTGCAGTTGCCAACATGAAGCACAACTCACATTCTCTGAATTGTGGTCTGTTTCACTGGGACAGCCAAAGAGCTCACGCCTCAGCAGATTCCCATCATACTCCAGGAACGTCAGATAGAGATTCCTGAAGAACTCCACGTGTTTGTTCTTAACACGCAGTTTCTTCGGAGAGTTCCAGTGAATCACCTGGAGTTCAGAAATGCGGAAAATTATATCAAACATTTGCTTGACCTTGATCTCAAACTGAACCGTTTGTTGTTTCTTTCTATATTAAAGGGGTGGTATAATGCCATTTTTATAAGACGCAAAATAAGTCTCTGATGTCCCCAGAGTGTGTATGTGAAGTTTTAGCTCAAAATACCCCACAATTTTTTATAGCATGCTAAATTTGTCACTTTTTGAGGGTGAGCAAAAAAACGCTCCGTTTTTGTGTGTCCCTTTAAATGCAAATGAGCTGCTGCTCCTAAGCAGAGGGCAGGGTTTCAAGACATTGTGTTAGCACTAGCAGCTCCGATTACCTCACGAAGACTCACTGAAAATGTCAGAAACTGTTCAGCATTTTATGTTCAAAATGGAGTCAGACAATGATGGAGAGACTCAAGAAGAAGTGACAACATGTAGACTGCAAAAGGACGCTTCTGAACGGTTAGTTGATGAATTTATGTAGCTGATTGATTGTTTAAGTTTTTACGCCATGTTAGCATCATGGCTATTTATGTAGCTGATGTGGGATATCTTAAAGTCATTGATTAGCATATTCTGTCATGATAATCTACAAATTGCTCATGTGGGAACTGTTGTAAAATGCCTACAGAGCCAGAGAATATATGCTGAATTAGGATAGAACAGGGGCATATTCTTTGTACCTCGCTTAATACATCTGAGATGATTTGACAGATGCCAGATCTTCTAATCGTGATAACTGAACTCTGGCTAATTTGGTTCTTCAAACGAATTTGCAGATTGGATTAAAATATCTGGATTAAGTTGTCTAAGATTACGGCGTGTTCTCGTGTTCCATGAAAAGGGCAGATGTATCGATACACGAAACCACGATCAGCAATGCAGCGATTGGCTGGAGTCAAGACGGCAACGTAATGACATCATAGAATGAGAAAAGACACCTGACGAAAAATTTGACGAATTTCTAGACATTTATAAGGAAACAGCCAAGCGAATAAATGACAGAAGAACAACATAAATGTTATAATAGATAAATGAAATGTGCATTTTTTTTTTACATGATTACCCAATTATTTAGGCTATATTCACAATTTCTAGTATTTGTACAGGCAATTTTTTATTTCAATGTTGTAATTAGCAACTAATTTCCCTTTGAAGCATATTTGACAGCTTTAATTAAAGTTTCTTAAGGGTCAAGATCAAGTTATCTGCATCTCCTGCACTTCATCAAGCCACTCCCATAATATCTGTTGCGGTTCAAATGCATGTACGGCATAGACGTGTACATCATGTGTGTAAGACTCCAATAAAAATGATTACGTAATTATTCCCTCACGAATGAATCTCTCAAAGAGTAAAACTGTCGGTGTCTATATGACACTACACTACATTATAGTATTATTTGAAAATTTATTTTTAAATCATATTGTCCCTGGTTTACATTAGGGTACTCTTGTGGGAAAGTAGCAGAGGCTGGGACAGACTTTAAGCATCACCTCCGCTTAAAAAGATGCAATCTAACCCTGTTTACATGAAATAAGCCTGCTCCCGAGCAGGTTTGAGCTTACGGACCTGTTGCTATGACAGCAAGTCCAGGATGAGTGTCGAAGAACCGAACAATCCAAGATCATGCCAAATCGGCATCAGTCAAATCCAGCTAAGTGAGTTAGCCACGTCCGAAGAATATGCCCCAGGTATAGTTTAGTTTAATTACGGTTATAACTTATGTTGTCATTATGACATGCTATTGCATTTGTGTTATGTACTGTATAGCAATAACATAGCCTCACCCCCTTTGTTGTGTGTTCTCAGGGGCAGCGTTTATGTAAATTTTAGGGTTAGTGATGTCACCAACCCGGGAAGAAGTTCGTTGTAGTCCCTACCAACCGTTTGTTGTAGTCCTTAAACAGAGAATTCTTTAAAAGAATCTCTCTCTTTGCATTGAACTTTGAGCATCATAACCTTGCAGATGTTGTTTATGCTCTAACAGCAACATTACACACTAACTAAAGTTAAAAAAGTGAAATCATAATGAACCACCCCTATAAGCACACATGTAGATGAGATGTTTGTCCAGGCAGCTGTCCACCATTTTTTAACGTAAGAGTGACATGGACATTTGTAATATGAATGTGTCTGGCTTCATATTAACAGCATATACAGCAGTAGGTTCTGTATATTACGCTGCTTTCACTTTAATATACAGATCTAATGTACACATGCAATTTCTTTACTTGCTGTTTATGTTTACAGACATAACTGACTGTGTTTGTGAACTTTGTGTGTTTGTGACTTATCCTTGTGTGTATTTGAGCGATTTTGAGCGAAACGATTTGTCGACATTATCGACAATAAAAAATTGTTGACATATTTTTGTTGTCGAATAGTCTGATATCATAAGACCCATTTGAAGGGCCTGCAATAACGTGGTTTGACCAGTGGGGCGCTGTAGCGCAATACTGTAATGCAGCCCTCCCGGATCCAATCCAATAAAAGAAGACATGGCGTTTCGGAGTGCATAGTGCCAATGAAGTCAAACCCGTAAAATGTGGGAATTTAACATAGCATAAAACATAAACATAATGTTTAGCATAACAAAAAAAAAATGCTGTCATGCAGGGCCACCAACTCTCATTCAAACTGTTTACCACACGTCCATTTTCTCACGCAGTGAAAGATACATCGCAAAGCAAAGAGGAGAAAGACAACGTGCCGACAGATAAGACAGATCAGGTTACTTTTGATATAAAACAAAGTTTCAGCTTTTAAATTCTGTCAATTTTACTACGGGATTCAAACAATACATGTGGTTTTGGCGCTCTATAATGTGGAATGACAGATCACTGTAACACCTCAGCTCAAGCGGCACGTGAACCTATTATCTCTTCCTCTTTTCTGCTATTACAACATGAAATAAACATGAACATCAAAAAGTATGCTGAAAGATACAGTACAATTTAATGTACTCTACTGTAATGTACTCAGAGTTTCGACCACAATAAAACAGCTTGCAAACAAATGTAACAAAATGTTACATTTACCTCAGGAAAGCCATTCAATGACCATAAACTCGATAGTCAGTAAAAAGAAAAAAAAGAAGAAATCTAGAGGAGCATTTTTCAAAACATTTTGCACAATATTACATATTCATATTTGTACTCTTATTAAAAAGTTATTACAATTCCCAGACTCAGTCCTTTTTTTTTTAAACAGTATTTTTTAACAAATTCATTAAAAATACACTTTCAAAAGCTGAAGTTATTTCCTTGTTTTATTTATTAAAGTATAACTCATTATTTTAACTAATTGCTAGTGGAATAATCGAACAAAGCATACTGATTAATCAGCGTAATAATCGATGATTAGTCGATTAATCGTTCCAATAATCGGTAGATTAATCGATTATCAAAATAATCGTTTGTCGCAGCCCTAAAGTGTAAGAGAACTTAGTTTGATACTCATGTGCCGTTTGACAGCCAGTTTTCTGTGTGTGTGCTTCAGATGTGGGCACTCAGAAAACCATAGAAGTTTAGAATGAAATGGCTTTAAAACGCATGCAAATAAAACTTTCATGATGACGGACATCTGCAATGTCATGTGAGCGTGACCGCAATAGAGATGTTTTGTTAGTTTTTGTCAGAGTATTTGACGCACAAGCTGTACAGGCTCCGCCCTCTTCTGTAAAGCAGGGTGAGGAGCAGCAGCTCATTTGCATTTAAAGATACATGCACGAAAACAGTATGTTTTTCCTTCTACTCAAAAATGGGCATTTAACAACGTATAATAAAAGATCTGTGGGGTATTTTGAGTTGAAACTTCACAGACACATTATGGGGACACCAGAGACTTATATTACACCTTGTAAAAAGGGGCATAACAGATCCCCTTTAATGTCTTGTCGTAAGTATGAACACACTGGTTTGTAGCACAAATAGTTTCACCATTCACTGCACTTTGTTATTCTTGTAGTTATTTACCTATAGCGACTAATGAAACTGAAGTAGAATATAGCGTTGCAAAATAAGGTGAGTACATGTGAAGAAATTGTTGTTTGTCATCTAGAATAAGTGTGAGCTCCCCCTTGTGTCAGCTCCACGGTAATGTCACCTTGAGGTCAGACAC
>VTFQ01000608.1:397500-398910 GCA_036281575.1 Ancherythroculter nigrocauda | reverse complement strand
GCCATTTTTCGCTGTTGTCCTTGCTTGTTTACCTAGTCTGATGATTCGGCTGTGCACATCCAGACGTTACTGGCTGCCCTTGTGTAATGCCTCGATCATGGGCTCATTGGGCTGGCATATGCAAATATTGGGGGCGTACACCCCGACTGTTACGTAACAGTCGTTGTTATGTTGAGATTCGCCTGTTCTTTGGAGATCTTTTAAACAAATGAGATTTATATAAGAAGGAGGAAACAATGGAGTTTGAGACTCACTGTATGTCATTTCCATGTACTGAACTCTTGTTAACTATGCCAATATAAATTCAATTTTTAATTCTAGGGCACCTTTAAAGATTTTACATACCCAGCGTAATCAAAACAGTTGTGAAAGACAGTCAGTAGAACGGCAGTGATGTGTCAGAATTTGTAAGTATTCCAGAGACGGCTCTATAATACAAGCAAAACATGAAGGCTCGTATCATAAAAGTTTCAAAACTCTGCTCTCTTTTGTCACATCATTGTCTTTATTTTTCATATTACCTGCGCATAATTTCGCTGGCTTCCGTGGAAGATAACACTATAAATAAACGTGCAGTGCCCTCCATGTTTACTTCCGTATGACAGCGCGCTGTGTGTTGCCAAGTCAGAATTGGGTTATTTCACTGTTTGACTGTTGCTGTGGGTTGTTTTGCAACTCCGTGGGTTGAAGCGACCTCAACGCAATATTTAACCCCCGGAAAGCGATTTTTACCAGAATACCCCACAAAATGGGCTAATTTTGGACTAGTTTTGAGAAGAAATTGAGTGGATTTTGTGGTATTAAAAAATAAAAAATAAAAGCTGGGGGCTCGTCCGGGATACTCCCAAGAAAGACAGGAGTGAGAAGTCATTTTCCAGCTGTCTTTTGCGCATGCAGGTCAGTTCAGATCCATGATCTGTTCACACTGGAAATCTGATATTGGCCACATTTAAAACAACAATGTGAACAGCTATACAAAACAAAAATCAGATCTGAGCATAAATTGGAATTGAGCATTAATCAGCCGTGATATAGCAGAAAGCAGGTTACAGAGTGATGATGAAAATGACTATATATTTCAATGTTTAGACTGTGTCTGAACTTACTTCCTCCGGACTTTTTCTGAACTTCATCTAAACAGCACAAATCTAAATGATAATATACTAAAGCAAAAAGAATGGAAAATTGAAAATTGATACATCTTGAAATGTATCTCTGACTCGTGGAGACAAAAACCCCTTGAAACCACACAATCATTAAACAGCACTAAAAAGCACTACAACAGCAAGGAAAATAAGTAATATAATAAAAATAAATCAATTATCAAATGATAATAAATGATTAAATAGAACATTTAACAATACATAATGTAATAAAAAAACATTCTCTCATAAAGCTACACACATAAGT